>BPTQ01000003.1:253103065-253329573 GCA_019973895.1 Chrysanthemum seticuspe | reverse complement strand
CAAAAAAACATACACTAATCTCTCCAAAAAAAATAATTGCCCCCACCTTTCAAAAAAAACACACACTAATCTCTCCAAAAAAAAATGTCTTCCGATTCTTCCGAATACGTTATTCCGTCTTCGTCCGACGAGCTATCCACGGGTAGCTCGTTGCAACATATGCTTCAACTAGCGGCTCAGTATCTTGAAGACACGACAAGCTCTAGCCGAACTAGCGTAAATCATCATCGGGAAATAGGGCTTGAAACTTTAGAGAATGATTGGTTCGTTGAAACACCAAAGTACAACGACAATTACTTTAAAAAAAATTCGAATGGAGAAAAGCATGTTTTTGCAAATAGTTGGTGACTTTGAAGCGAGATACCCATATTTTCAAGAAGGCTATGACGCGCAATTGAAAAAAAGTTTCACGGCGAAACAAAAAATCACATCGGCCGTTAGGCAACTCGCAACCGGCAATCCCCCCGATGAGTATGATGAATATTTATGCATGTCTGCAAGAACGTCACGTGAAAGTCTTGATTATTTTTGTGAGGCCATCATTGAGTTGTACGGTCGAGAGTACCTGCGTAGGCCTACAGCACACGACCTTGCTCGCATTTTCCAGGCCCATAAAGCGAAGCATCACATCCCTGGGATGCTTGGTAGCATTGACTGTACACACGTCAGATGGAAAAATTGTCCTAGACATTTGAGAGGGCAATATACGAGAGGTGACTATGGTGTTCCCACTATTATGCTTGAAGTCACCGCGTCACAAGATAAATGGATTTGGCATGCTTTTTTTGGTCCACCGGGGTCAAACAACGATATCAACGTATTGAATCAGTCTGACTTGTATCTTACAGATCGAAATGGAACGGCGATGAATAGTTCATTCCACGTGAATGGACGCTTTTACAAACGCGGATACTATTTGGCAGATGGAATCTATCCTAAGTGGTCCACACTTGTTAAAGCATACCCGTATCCAGCCGACCCAAAGGAAAAGAGATTTACGAAGTTACAAGAGGGGGCGAGAAAGGATGTCGAGCGAGCTTTTGGTGCTCTCAAAGGAAAATGGAAAATTCTCGATCGACCTCTCCGAGCTATGACCAAACGAAGATTGCCAATTAGGTTCATGCGTGTGTTATTTTGCACAATATGGTTATAAAACGCGAGGGGAGGGCAATCTCACCGGTTCATAAAATGGATGAGCCGGTCCAGCCAGTGTTCGACGACAGTGTGGTAGCGGAGTTACTAGACGAAGTTCTCCATGACCGTCTTCGATATGATATCACGGAGCACGTAGCACGTCAATACTTGCCGCATCTCGATGATTAGTGGGTTTTTATTTTAATCTAGTTATTTTTAAGTATTATGTTATGTTTCTTTTTTTTAAGTATTATGTAATATTTTTATTTTTAATGAAATGGTATGTTTTTATTTTAAATATTGTATGTGATTTTATGTATTTAAAAAAAAATGAAATTCGGGTACTAGGGTACCACTCCCTCCACTTAGGGTAGTGTTAGAGTAAAATTGGGTAGTTTTGAGTTGGATGGTTTTTATTGGATAGAGGTGATGTGGCACCCAGGGTATTAGGGTACCACTCCCTCCTCTCTAAGGGAGGAGGGAGTGGTACCCTAATACTATGTGCCACATCACCTCTATCCAATAAAAACCCTCCAACTCAAAACTACCCAATTCTACCCTAACACTACCCGATTTGGAAGGAGTGGTACCCTAGTACCCGATTTTTTTTTTATTATTTTTTTTAATACATAAAATCACATACAATATTTAAAATAAAAACATACCATTTCATTAAAAATAAAAATATTATATAATACTTAAAAAAACTACAACTTAAAAATTGAAACTACAACTTAAAAAAAAAAAAAAAAACATTACATAAGTTGAAATTAAAAAAAATTGAAACTACAATTTAAAAATTGCAAGCCCATCCGTGTTTGGCCGCAAGTTCACGTTTTTTGGGAGAACTCGCTTGTAGTAGTGATGTTGTAGTGTTGTGGATTCATTTGAGGAGGAAACATATTATATTGGTAAAATTGATGTGGAGATGGGGGTTGTGGAACGTAAAATTGATTCGGGGATGCTTGAGAATAAAATTGGCTAAATCCTAACGGAGTTTGTTGTGGTTGCGGTTGAACGGGTTGAGACGGACCTTGACGCGAGGTGGAAGTTTTTTTACCTCTTTTTGAATCCATGGTTTTGTGTTTTTGAAAGATTAGTGTGTGTTTTTATTTGTGTTTTGCGTGTTTTTATTTTGAAAAAATGAGTTGAAAAGGTTTGGTTTTAAAGGATTTTTTTATTTTTTTTTATTTAATGCATACTAGCCGTTGGGGTATATCCCAAACGGTCATTTTTTTCAAAGTTCCTCACCTCCCACTCCCGGGCTCACAAGCCGAATTTGTTACTCGATCAAAGTACCCAAAGTGGACGGGGCGGTGTACCCGCTCGGCTTCACCTACTCGATGGCACTACCCGTGCCCACTCCCTCCTCCCTAAGGATTTACATTGAGAAGATATTTGGGCATCGGCTATGTTTGGCACGGAGTTTTTTGGAGTTTTTTGGAGCGATGAACGGTGAGCAATGAGCTTTTTTATTTTTATTGTTCGTTTGGCAAATGAGCGTTGAGCTTTGCTACTTTTTAGGAATGTTCATTTTTCCAATGCTTCTTTAAGAAGGTGTGAGCGATGAGCTGTGGCTACTGCTCACAACTCGCTGCTACTACTCACTGCTACTTTTATCAAACACACCCAATAGCTACACCCGAGACTCCAACCAAACATCTCTTTTCAATGCAATCCCTGATCCCACATGTGTAATCCCTCGTACCAGGGGCGGAGCCATGTTGATAGTAGTGGGGGGACATGCCCCCAACCAAGTTCTTGCGGATACACAAAACACATAAGAAATAAAGTTGGACTGATGGGAAAAAAGTCTGATGCCCTCACTCTCAAACTCCGAGTGCCCTCTTCGTTCTAGCTTGACAACAATTGTAGTATCTTCTAATGCTTAAAAACTGTTGTCCGGTGGTTTTGACTTTTTATTCGTCGGAAATAATGGAGTGAAAGGAAATGGGGAAGTGGGAAAGTGATCACTATGTGGGGGAGTGGGTAGGGGTTAATGGGTAGTTGGTGGATATAATATAGTATATTTTTCTCTTTGTTTTTTTGTGTATATTGTTAAAATGCACATATAACTTGCTAAAATTTAGGTTCATAACTAGTACTGTATCAGTTTAGTAACTTTTGAATTTTGGTAAAGCATGCGTGAATATTAATAAAATTTTAACATAATTTTGTTTATAAGAGACAAGTACTTTATTGTAATTTGTTAGGGTCTTTTTTTTCTTCATCAAATTGCTTTTATAAATTACAGTTTTAAGATAATAATCATAATTCCTTTTTATTAAATTGGTCTCAATACAATTTTTACAACCGAAGTGAGTTTATTTTAGATAACTAACTGAAATCACCGGCATCGATCCGATATTATGTTATAGACACCTTAAGTTATAATTAGTGTTGATTACATCGTAGTAAAGCCTTTTGTTGCCTTTATGTTAAACCCGACCCGATTTATTTCAGTTACGCCATAAACTAACATTTTCTCACACGTTATTTAGCTACCCTTTTGCTCGATGCCCCCCGCGATCACATTTTCTGGCTCCGCCACTACCTCGTACCAAACGCACCCTTGGTTTATATGTTCGTTCTCTTCCATGACACAAATTTTGGTTATAAGGCCGAAACAACCTATTTTGTAGTAGCAAACGGGTGATTTGCACACCACTGTTATATACAAAGTAATCATTTCAGCCGGTCATTGTCCTCATGTGTATTCTGTAATTAAATATGTCCAAACTTATAAGTAATACTAACAAGTAACAACTAAAAGCATTATAATATTTCACTTGGTCATGATATTGGACTCTCAAATATAGTCCAGTTTTTATGTATGAAAAAGCAAAGCTAGGAATCTCAAAATGGTGGAATTCTAGTGTAACTCAGAATTTATTACTGTTACAGGTAACAGGTAAATTTATTGTAACAAGCTGAAAACTTACATGATTATTTTTAACTATTACAGCAATTGAAACTAATCAAACTTTTCAAATACATGGGTTTCAAGGATATATAAGTATCTCCGAGCTACATAAACCATTTTAATAATTTTTCGTATCAAAATGTGGAGTCATTCATCTGCCAAAAGTATTGACCCGAAGGGCCACCATCAGGGAGCAAAGCGAGTCTCACAGGCCCTCTAGCACCTTCTTCAACCGTGAAAGTTCCTTTAAAGTATGTCATATCTGTGGCAACAAAGCCAGGACTAACTGCATTTGCACAAATAGATGGATAGTTCTTGGCCAGAACCCTTGTGTAGGCATTAAGAGCGGCTTTAGAGACAATATAGCCGGAAACATTACTAGTCCACCCTTTCTTTTCCAACAAGTCCTGATCTTTAACATCACTGAGATAATCACTCACGACCTTATCCACGAGCTCCTCTGTGAGTCCATCAACATCACTCAAAATCTTCCTTGCACTTTCGTCTTGAACGTTCTATAAGATCAACATATTTTGCTTAATACTATGCAGTTTGCACATATAAAGTTGGATAGACAAGGAAAGGTAATATTACTTCTAGTTGGCCCAATTTAGATGAGATGTTGACTACTCTTGGAGAGTCGGATTTAAGAAGAAGTGGTAGCAAAGCTTGAGTGGCATGTTTAGCTCCATAGTAATTGGTTTCCAAGCACCTTCGGGCTCCTTCAAATGATTGTGTTACAACTTTTTTTGATTTCCTAGCCTCTTCATCAACCACCTATTTTATAGCAGTAATAAATTTCTATACATATAAGTAACCTTGCTTATAATGATAAAATGATAAAATGATACCCTACGTACATAGATATGCAACCTCGATAAAAAATTTCTCATTTTCCTAAGTTATTCGTTCTCGTTGACTTTCACAAGGAAACATAACTAGGCTTACCTCAAAAGGAAGGTCTAAACTCCAAAACGACGCCTCGTCAACGATAGTACTAGAGACTCCAGCATTGTTCACCTGATTCATTATTGTATAAGTTGTAAAACATGCTACAAAGGGTCTTAGGGGGTGTTTGGGTAAGCTTATGCTTAAAGCTTATCTACATCAACAACGAGAACCCAATTTCACCGGAGTGGGTACGGGGTAGGTAGGAGGTAGACAATCACATCCCTGCCGAAGGTAAAGAGGCTGCTTAAAAGCTTATGTGTTTTCAAAAATCCTCGGTCCAAGGGTATGCTTATTAGCTTATTTCATTCCCAAAAATGAAATAAAGCCTTTTTCCATAAGCTGAAACAAACGCCTTCAAAGTGCTTAATAGCATCTCCAAGATACAATAAGCAGCATAAGCACTTATAATAAGGTTATCGCAACACCCCCTAAATAGTACTTAAATAGTTATCAAGATTTCAGTTAAGCTATACAATATATCCTCAAATATATGATCACATATCTCAGATTATTCAAGGTTGTACCGAGATAAACTTATTATGACTGAAAACGAAAGGAATTCATTCAGACTATTACCAATATGTCCAATTTCCCGAACTGAGCATCTATGAATTTAGCCAAGGAAGCAATACTAGCCGAATCAGTGACATCGAGCTGATGAAAAACGACGTCCCGTAAACCGGACTGGTGAAGTTTGGCTACAGCATCCTCACCGAGCTTCTGGTCTCTTGCAGTCAACACCACGACAACTTGATGATCAGCTAACTGTCTGCATATTTCTAAACCGATACCTTTGTTTCCACCCGTAACAACAGCTATCCTATAAAACAGTTGTGGAACAAAAAAAAAGTTAGCAACCTAAAAACAGAGATTGTTTTAGGATTTAAAGCATGAGATCGAGTACCTTTTTGTCGACATTTTCAAAAATTCAACGGTTGTGCTAGTAGCTAGTTTAATGTATGGGAAATGAGAGGTCAGGGTCTTAAAAAGTTGCTCAAAATTACAAAAAATGGTCCTTCAACTTAGTGACATTGTGTGGTTAGAATACGCACTTTTTGGGTGAATGAACCATTTACAAATTTTGTAATTTAGAATTTTGATAAAATAAAGCCAAACATTAGAATTCATCAAAATTCTCTACTGATTTCTATTCTTTGAATTTCCAATCTCTACTCAATTTCATTTCCCTAAATTTCTCTCTACCGAACATGCCATGAGATGGCATGTATCAAATTAAATGTTCAACACAAATGCAAACAAACACAAAAAGAAAAAGAAAAAAAAAACTCGAATTAGATTCTTTATATAAAAAGGACAAACCATGTAGTCTTCATTTGTCTTGTATTAATCTCATTCCCAATCTTACTAAAATCCAAACAAATAACTTGCAGTTAGATGTTATCTCTGTTAAAATATAGAACATGGACTCGACCGAACCGCACCGAACCGATAAAACAGATTTTAATTATTTTCGGTCTTTGGTCTGGTTTGGTTTTACGCACAACCGGACATTATGTTTTGTTGAACTGTACCGGACCGAACCGACCCGAACATGAACCGAGCATTTCAGGCTGATCCTCGATCTGATATTTTGAGCCAAATTGGTTTTTATCTGGTCTAATTCAGTTTTCAAACCCCACGATTAATTATATTGGGGTGATTGACATACAACTTTTAACATGTAGAATATAATGCTTCTTTAATAAATAAGTTTAAATTTGAATTTTGTATAAACGCTCTTATTAAAAAGTTATTTGCATGAAAATGTGTTATTGTGTGTATTGGCTTTTTTTTTCTTTTTTTTTTTTTTTTAATTTTGATATTAACATTTTGAATTCGTGCGATTATGTGTACTTTTTGACTATTTTACCATTACTTTTTATAAATTTCGAATGATAAAAAATGATCATTTTACATAACAGAATAGTCACAAAATACATACAATAGCACGAATTCAAAATATTGATGTTAAAACTATAAAAAAAAAATACACACAATGACAAAAAATGACAAGTTTGATAGATTTTCATGCAAATAACCCTATCTAAAACACTAATAAAAGAGTATTTATCATTTAAAATTTTACCAGTATCATTTTACACTTTAGAGCAAGGGGTATAGTGAAGAATCACCCTCTTCGTTGTGATGTGGACACCAAACGAAGCTCTTTGCTCTTCACCACACCACCCTTGCTCTTCGGTTGCTCCTCTTCGTTCAAACAAAGCAAATAATACAAATTAGTTGTGCAATTTTTTTTAAGTATATATAAATAAGAAATAGAGTAAGAAATAAATAAAATTGGAGGTGGGTAGGGACCAAATGAAGAGTCTGTTTTGTGTTATTAGTGATAAAGTATTTTGAAATGCAAGTGTTAATATGACAGTCGATGAGATCTAAATGAAAAGAAATGGTGCTTCACTAGACCCTTTACTCTTATAACTAAAACTAACTATGTAATATAATGATTTTTTTCTCCAAAGTACAAACTACTTCTGTTTCTATTTGCATCTACTATTAGAGGGGAAGGTGTCATAACAAGCCATCATCACTTCATCAGTGTCACCTCAGCGCCACATCAGCATCTCACTTCTCCACAACTAACCACAACAACCCCCCCCCCCCCCCTTTACTCATAACAAACTTCAACCTCTTCATTTGGGGCCCACCACTAACACTTTATTTTTTTTATTCAATTTTTCAAATAAACTAAATTCATTTTATTCAAAAAAAAAATACAATACATAACTTAATAATAATAAAAAAATAACAAAAAAAAACAACACTTACTAATAAAAACGATACGAAAAGAAAAAAAAAACGACACGGGTAAAAAAAATACAACACATACTAATAATACGAAACCTAGTCATCTCTTTGGTGATACTTCTTGATTAGACGTTCCTGCCTCTTGCGGATGATTTCTGCTATTACCGGGTCAGGATTCAAATTCGGATCTATCATCAGAAAATCCATCTCGATCTTCTCTTGGAGAGCTTCTTCCTTCTCCCGCCTCGCCTCGTAACAAGCCCTTTGAGCGTCGGATTTTTGAGCATATATTTCGGATATATGTCCCGAAAAAGTACTTGATTGACTTCCACCGGAGCTCACAGCGCTCGACGTTGAAGTCGACTTCTGTTTCTTTGCGGCTCGTTTGCCTCCATCTCTTTCAGAACGAGCTCGTCTGTCCGGCCCGAATATATCCTCGAGACATGTAATGTCAATGGGATCTTCGGCATCCCACTTGGATAATTTTTCAAAACCTCCCAACACTTTTCATACACAAACTCCTTCCCACCATAACGCTGCGCAAAGCTAACTTTGGCATTCTCGACATGATCGTGATCATTTTCACCACTTTGACGCTGAAGATGTTTGTAAATAGCGTTGAACTTCTGGCAATCACCGTTAATCCTCGACCATTTACCAGTTATCATATTCTTGCCACGCTGGTTATCGGTGGTCTGAGTATTGAACATGTCGAGAATGTCGTTCCAAAAGAAATCTTCGGAATGGTCATTACCCATATCTCTATCTTGGGAAATTTCTATCCAACACTGCGCAAGTAACCTTTCTTCAGACTTGCTCCACTTCCTCCTGTCTGCCTGTGCTATGACTTCCACATCTTCGTCGTCGTCTGCGTCCAAATCCACAGCATGTTTTTTTGCCTTCGTCTTTTTCCCTTACCTTTTGCCGGTTCACGTGATTTTGGAACTTTGAATTGTGAACCGGACGGTTGTGATTCCATTTGGGGCAATTGTGGAGGTTGTGACGGGTTAAAAAACTGTGGAGGTTGTGACGGGTTAAAAAACTGAGGTGATGGAAATCGGCCGGGGTAATTTGCGAAACCTTGTTGAAACTGATATTGTTGGTTAAGAAAGATTTCTTGTGAAGACGGGTTGGAATTTGTCGAGGAGGGGGTAGACGGGTTTGAAGAACCCCCATATTGTGATGGGTTTGAGTTAAGTAAGTTTGTGAAGTACCCTCCGTCATTTGGGTTTTGAGACATTGTGAGATTTTTTTTGAATAAATGTATAGAGAGTTTAGGAAGATGTAGGAAATGAAGATGATAAAAAATGGTGAAGATGAATGTTATTTATAGGGGTGGTGGGTTTTTAAAAAATAAAAAATAATAAACTTTTTATTATATCCGTTTAATAACGGATATATATGCGTTGCACCACTTTTGTCAGAACCTTGCTTCGTCGTCAGAACAACGACCCTTTCCACGGCAAGCCACAGCGAGGATCGCCGGTGTGGCGGCGAAGGACGACGAGAGTCCACGTCGGACCACGGCGAGGCACAACGGCACGACACCTTCCCCTCTTACATTTATGAAACATAGTAAAAAAAATAAATAAATAAAATAAAAAAATAAAAATAAAAATAGTGTTAGCACTTAACAAAGACCATAACATGAAGGACCAAAAACACAAACATACAACAAACAACCAAACCTCAAAACACAAAACCCCAAAATAATCAAAAACCTTAAACCCTAACCCCATTTCCAAAAATGAACACATCACAGCTCCTAACCTTGATCCACCGTTCAACAACCCACCACAGCCTCACCATCCTCCGCCACATGGGCGGTGGGCCAAGAACATTCCCAGGAGGCTTAAACAAATGGCAATGGAAGCGTCTCCATGAAAAACAAGCCAGAGACAAAGAAAAGCGTCTCTTGGACCAAGAAAAGCAGCTTTACGAGGCCCGGGTTCGGTCCGAGATACGTTCCAAACTTACCCATGACCCAGATGGTGCCATTTCACCAAATGGTCAGAATTTTAAGCCGTTGTCGCCGAAAGAGCATGTTAAGAGTTTAGCTGATAGGTTTATGAAACCAGGTGCTGAGGATTTGTGGAACGAGGACGATGGGCCGGTTCACGCGAGTGGTGTGGGGGAAATGAGGAGGATTGAGGCGAGTCATGCCCCGGTTAATGTTCGTGGACTTCTTTCGGGTCAAAATAGGAGGGGGTTTTCGGTTTGTAGTTTGGGGAATGTTTGGTGTTATTCGGGTAGGGCGATGAGGTTTAGTAATGGGAGAAATGATAGTGATGAGAGTGGGAGTAGTTCGGATGAGGAAATGGGTTTTTTGGTGACGAAAACGAAGGGTGATGAGGAGGAGAGGGAGGGGAAGGGGAATGGGAGAGGGAAGAAGATGATGATGAGTAGTGCGGCGTTGGGGAAATATGATATTAAGACGAAAAGGATACCGTTGCAGATGGTGGAACAAGAGGATGATGTGTCGTTACATATACAGGCGATTCGGAATGAGCTTAATAAGAGGAAGATGGTTGAGATTGAGAATGAAGCGGGTGATGATGATGACACGATTCTTAGTACTAAGCGGTATGGTTTTAGTGAGATGTAACTGCTAAAGCAAATAGTTTCGATAATTTGGTGAATTGTTAAAAGGGTTGTTCTGTTTTTCAGTTTTGATGAGTGCGATGTATCTCCATTGACGATAAAGGCTCTTACTTTAGCAGGGTATGTGCAAATGACCAAGGTTCAAGATGCTACGATAACTACTTGCCTTGAGGGTATGAGTTCTATCCTGTCTGATTAGTCTCTCGCTAACTTAGCTTAGATCTTTGCAATTTAGCTCTATTATTTGTTTAGCCAATAAGGTGTTGACCTTGTTACCAAATTCGTTGCTATATCACCAATGCCTCTTTTGCCTTTGTGTATTGAGTGGACTTTATGATTTGTTATTTGGTTCGGCTATGGAAACATAAACACTGCAACTGAACAATCCCTCTTAATTTGGTTCTAACAGGCAAGGATGCCTTAGTTAAAGCTAAAACTGGAACAGGGAAAAGTGCTGCATTTTTGGTACACGAAAATCCTTTTCTTATTTAAGCTCGAGTTGTTATTGTCTTGTGCTTTTCCTATTTGGTTACACGATGTTGTTAAACACAAACAGCTCCCCGCAATTGAAACAGTTTTAAAGGCTTCAGCTAGCAATGCTGCAAAACGGATTCCACCAATAAGTGTTCTTATCTTATGCCCCACAAGAGAACTAGCGAGTCAGATAGCTGCAGAAGCCAATGTATTGTTAAAGTACCATGAGGGAATTGGTGTGCAGACTCTTGTCGGAGGTACTCGATTTAAAGTTGATCAGCAACGGTTAGAAACAGAACCATGTCAGGTATACAAGCTTGTTTGCTAACTGTTACGTTTCGATAATGTTTACTTCTCAAATTTGAAAGTAAGCTACTTTTGCTGATAGTTTACTTGTATGCACATTTTCTTATGCAGATTATTGTAGCAACTCCTGGTAGATTGCTGGATCACATTGAGAACAAATCTGGATTCTCTGCACGTTTGATGAAATTGAAAATGCTTATACTTGATGAAGCTGACCATCTGTTAGACTTAGGGTTCCGGAAAGACATGGAGAAAATTGTCGATTGTTTACCTCGTCAAAGGCAGTCTTTACTCTTTACTTCAACACTTCCCAAGGAGGTTTGCATTTTTCTTTCAATTCATTTGCCAGAAGTTTATAGTGAAATAACTTTTGCTTCTTAAGAATCAATCTGTGATGAGCTCTTTATCGACTCCTGCAGGTTCGGCGAGTATCTCAGCTTGTTCTGAAAAGGGAGCATGCTTATATCAATACAGTGGGGTTAGGTCCAGAAACACATGATAAGGTTTGTTCTGGTGCCAATTTTGACCAATTTGTAGCTTGTTTGGACCCTTTTTACTTCTTTTCACAAGAACCAGTATATAAATAGCTTGTTTGGTTATTGATTTAGGTTAATCAAGCTTTACTTATTGCGCCACACGAACAACATTTTCAAATAGTCCACCGTTTATTAAAGGACCATATTGCTCAAGTCCCTGATTATAAGGTATGATGCGTTCCTAATGCGATCAAAATGATGAACACTTGAAGTTTGTAGCTGATGCTGAACTTGCAACAATATCCTATTATTTCTCAGGTCATTCTCTTCTGTACCACAGCAATGATGACATCACTCATGTATTCTCTTTTCCGCGAGATGAGAATGAATGTTAGAGAGATTCATTCGAGAAAACCACCACTCTACCGAACTCGTGTTTCTGAAGAATTTAAGGAAGCAAAAAATCTAATTTTAGTTACCTCGGACGTGTCAGCTCGTGGAATGAACTATCCTGATGTCAGTTTGGTAATTCAGGTAACAAGAATGAGCCCTTTTGTTCTTGAGAATTTGGCAGTATATCGTCTCTTCTATATTTATATGCTGTGTTCTGATAAATTACCATGTGAACTAGGTGGGTGTCCCTACGGACCGTGAACAGTATATAAATCGGCTTGGAA
Source organism: Chrysanthemum seticuspe (assembly GCA_019973895.1). Taxonomy (NCBI): domain Eukaryota; kingdom Viridiplantae; phylum Streptophyta; class Magnoliopsida; order Asterales; family Asteraceae; genus Chrysanthemum; species Chrysanthemum seticuspe. The sequence continues at coordinate 253,317,265 of BPTQ01000003.1, read as the reverse complement.
GGACGGGACGTGAAGGCAAAGGTGGTGAAGGAATATTGTTGCTTGCACCATGGGAAGAGTATTTTCTCCAGGAAATTAAGGACCTTCCGATTCATAAACTCTCTTCGCCACATTTGGATCCCGATATGAAAGTCAAGGTCTGTTCTGCAACCAAATCTTTTATATGCTCATTTGAATTACTTTGTTTATACATAGTGAATCATGCGCGTGTTTCATTGCTGGGATATAAAGTGCATCAAATTCTCACTTGCAGGTTGAGAAGTCAATGGCAAAAATTGACCCGAGTGTGAAAGAGGCAGCATACCACGCTTGGCTTGGATACTATAACTCGATTAGGGAAATAGGTAGAGATAAAACGACACTTGTTGAGTTAGGCAAAGGTTTTTGTGACTCTATTGGGCTAGAAAAAGTGCCTGCACTTTTTAGAAAAACAGCACTAAAGATGGGCCTGAAAGATATAGCAGGCATTCGAGTTAGAAAGTAGTGCCTGCGTTTTTTGCTCAGGGCTTCAGGGGTATAATCTCATTATTATCTTTCCAATTTTGTATAGTGATCGATAATGGGATAATGTGGTTACCATATTTTTTTCCAGGGTTAATCTTTTCTCAAAGCTAGATATGAGTCGTGACCATATACAAAACGGAAAAAAATTACTCAAATAAGCGTCGCTTGTATTATATGTAGTGAAAATTGTATGTTATGCAAATGTTTCGGATTTAGGAGGATCAATTGGTTCAATCGATTTTGTCATTTGATCTTTTGTGACTTGTTTGCAACCAAACATGAGGGAAATTATCTTGGGCACTTTTGCTTGGCCAAGTAGATTAGTGGATTGTTCAGACTTACACATTATACACAATGACGGAACTAGGGGGTCCCACTATGTCACATGACACAGATGAAATTTTGCTCTGTAGTGTTAATTTTTCTTAAAAACCTTTTCTCTAAATGCACCGGATCCCAAAAACTTGTGTCTACTATTATGCGTTATACAATATTGTTTTCGCTTTAGTAAAGTTTGCAAAATGTATGTATATGCAGGATCTGTATGCAGAAAAGGGAATGTTTGGAAGAATGCAAGAAACTTTATCTGGTTGAAATGTATAATTCAAGGTGATTTAAAAAGTAAGAACCAGACAAACGTTTGGCTTGTATATAAGTTCAGACATCATTGTCCGAAATAGAATTGCATATAAAACTACAAGTAGCTAGGCCGCCATTAGAGAACTGTACGTGTGAATATGATGTGTTAATACTTTATACATAATCATGCATATATGTTTAATGGATACCATGAATATGCCGATGATAACTTTTGTCTTGAAACGTAAAATACAAAGGATATTATGTGTATTAGACAAGTAATCGCGTAAAACGACAGTGTATAGTGACAAATAACTGTAAAATTGTGATTCTAATTTGACCATTGATACAAAACTTACAGGTTCAGTTTGTAGTTATTACGAGAAAAAGTTTATGCATTAAAAACAAATATGATAAAAAAGATTTAAGAATTAAATAATATTTAAAATATTAATTTGGTGGTATGTGATGTTACTACTTTTTAATTAATGGTATAACTAGGGGTGGCAATTTTCGACACGACACGATAAATGACACGAACCCGACACGAAGTTAAACATGTTTGGGTTGAGGATAAATAGGTTTGGGTCAAAAACGGGTCAACCCGTCTAACTCGTTTAATAAACGGGTCGTGTTTGGGTTGAGTAAGTATTAAACAGGTCAACCCATGAACCCGTTTAAGTATATAAGATCTTAAAAATAAAATATATAACCTGGTTTTTATGTTGGATGTGGATTAAATGTATTTTGTTATTTACTTAGTATGAGTGAATTATAATTTTATACCTTAGATATCATGAAAATTGACACTTGTAATTCAGAAAATTATCGCATAGTTATTTGTATGTTATTCTTATCATATTTTAGATCCTTATATCATTTTTGCATTTAAACTAGTTAAATCAACAAACCACCAACTTTATTCACTGTTTGACCTATTTACTTAAATGGGTTAAATGGGTCACAAATGGGTTACACGTGTTATGCAGGTCTGGGTTAGGGTTAAGTTTCTTGACACGATTAATAAATGGGTCGTGTTTGGGTAAGGGCTATACTAACCCGCCAACACGTGAACCCGAATAGGTTAACACGAACACGACTCGATTGCCACCCCTAGGTATAACAGTCTTTTATGATTACTCAATTTTTAAAACATTTTAATTTTCAATAATATACATGCCCTGTAAAGCTTCAGGTGTGGTCGTGTCATTGGCTCACCGTTCCAGCTTGGCACTTCGTCGTTTCTCGCTATCATACCACAAGAGCTCGTCGTTCCAATTACCGTTCCAACTTTTTTTTTTTTTTTTTTTTTTTTTTTTTTTTTAATTTTAATTACACACTTTAATTTTCACTCTATAAATACCAAACCATTACATATTATTTTCATTTACAATTCAATCAACTTTCTTTACTCTCCATATCTAAAAGAAAAAAGAAAAAAAAATCTCAAAATCCAAACGAAGACGGCTATTTCACGAACCTCCTCACCTCAAACCCACAACAATACGGGGGTTCGTCAAACCCATCTACCCCCTCGTCACAAAATTCTAAGCAGTTGCCGCCACAAATACCTCCATATGGTACGCAATTCAATCCCGAGACAATTTACTTTAATCGTTATTTAGTTGCATCTAATTTTAATATGTTGTAATGTGTTTTTATTTTTAATGAAATGAATTTAGTTTATTTGGAAATTTGAATAAAAAAATAAAATCGGTAGTGGTGGGCCCCAAGTGAGTAGATTGAAGTTAGTTGTGATAAAGGGATTGTAAAGGAAAGTTTGTTAAAATGATGCGTCAAATGATAGACCTCAAATGAGAAGTTTTAGGGTGCGCTTGGTTCAAAATGGGGAATGGGAATGAGAAAGGGAAAGGCAAAATGAATGCAAATTAATGGAATGAAGATTATCATTATTTTTGATAGTGTTTGTTTTAAGAAAAACACATTAACCTCCAAAGTGGTGGTGATGGTGGCTGGTTGTGGTGGTGGTGGTGGTTGGTGGTGATGGTTGATGGTGGTGGTGGTGGTGATGATGGTGGCTGGTGGTGGTGGTGGCGGCTGGTGGCGGCTGGTGGTGGTGGTGGATAATCATTACCATACCTTCTAATTTACTTTGTAATGTCCATTACCCAATACTAAATAATGATTACATTATTTACTCGTAACTAGATATATTTAATCATTACTTTCCTATTTCTCACCCCCATTACCCCAACCAAGCACCCCCTTGGTGTATCACCATACCTAAAACTCTTATAAGTAGCACACAAAGATGTGGTCCATTGAATAGAGTGTTATAATTTCATCCCACCAATTGCAATTCTTTTTATCTATAATGATGTTACACATTTGTTTGAACATTTGAAAATTCGTAAGTATGTACGATTCACTAGATTAGAAAACATATATATTAACTGTTATAGGAGAGACATATATGGTCCGTCACTTGGGTGTAGTAAGGCATTATAAGGGTGAGTGGTTCATATTTTGCTCATGTATTGCACCCTCAAGTACAAAAGATCAGAGACAATTGCAAGCTTCTTTTTCATGCTCGATATATTGATGATGGAACCATTATTGATGACTCAGAAGAGGTGGCCAGGTTATTAGACATTATAAGGGTGAGTGGTTCATATTTTGGTCTTAAACTTAATATCAAGAAAACAGATATATTTCGGCCCTCGTGCAATGGTATGAAGCTTCATGAGGGTTTATTCTCTGTCAAAATTCGGAGGTTGTCACTGGGTGTGAAGCTTATTGGGGGAGCTGTTAGTAGAGACGCATAATTTATTAGTGGGGTTGGCTATGAGGAGAGCTGGGAATGATGTTGATTTGATGAGTCTTCTTCATAGTTACATGACCAGCAGAGTGAGCTTCCTTTGCATCGATCATGTATGGGTATTGCCAAACTCTTTTTTGGTTTAAGGACTTGTCAACCTATTCATATGGAGGAGGCGGACTTGTTCTCAGACCGACTGACGTTTTGGTTTTTGGATGGGTTGGAAGGAAACATGCGTGTGTGGGTCTAACTGGGGTTACTCCTCTCATGGGATTGAGTAGTCAGAGTTTTACGGTGGGACAGGTTGCTTTGAAAGCCCCTCATGTAAAGTGAAAATATGAGAAAAACATGCATTGAAAATCAACATGTGTTTATTATTTTCGCGTTTGATACATTTGGTTTCCTTGCACCTGAGGCGGTGGAGCTCCTCAACAAAGTCCAACGAGTTATGTATAATAATGTTATGACACCTATATCCATAATTGTTGTTTTCAAAAGAATTAGTTTTGCAATCCATAAAAGACTAGCGGCTCATCTTGTTGCTTGTTTTCTTTCCACCTCTATGTAAATCCTATTTTGATTAAATGAAACGGTACTGTTAGATACTACTCGTGACTCTTAAACGTGTGGGTTGGTCTTTAAGAAATGTTTAGTTGACCAGGAACGGACCTATAATTTTCAAGAAAGTGTTGCACAAAAGAATTGTTGGCTAACTAAAGTTATCGTAAGAAACGAAAGTAGCAAAATAATATATTGGGTGTTGCGCATATAAAAAAACGACAATTATCACTTTTTTTTAAAGTTTGTGACGTAAAATCAGGTGTAGCTCGTGTCACACCCGACACGTATGTAGGCCCGTACTTGCGGTTGACATCCGCAGATGCATGAACTCGGCGTTTATTCGTTGATTCAAAAAAATTTGAGAGATAAGATCATGGTTATTTATTTGGTTTCATATTAGCAGGCTGAGTATTTATTTTCTATGGTTATTTTCCCACTATACAAAGTTCCACTTGCTAAAAAATCATAACTTTGCTTAAGCAAATACATCTCCCATGATTAGTCTCCTCTACTCTAAGTATACCATTTTTGCCACTATGTCTATAATCTTATCTTGAATTAGCCGCCTGAATATTTATATTCTTATATGGTTTTCTTGCTCATTATATAAATTGGCATATGCTCATTAATGTTACACAACCAAATCAACTATGTCTTCTATAGGTTCTGCACTTCTTCTTTTGGGTCTAATTGTTGCATTCTTAGATAAAACAGGTTCATGTCTCTCATTGTTTTCTTACTTACTTTGGACGCAAGTAAATTGTACGTAGTACGTATTTGGTTCTTTTTCATGTTCAGGTTACCTAGGGAGGGCGAGTTTATGAGGTTTTTAGTTTCAAAATATAAACGCTAATATACATTTAAAGCTGTTAACCGTACAAATACCGTACAAATCATGTCATAGCCAAACCGTCGTTACAGTTTGGTTGGTTTGGTTGATCATTTTAATGTTTGTGCGATTTAACTTCATTTTTTACCTTTTAGTCCCATGTCTATCTTTTGGCATTATATAAATTTGAAGCCGTGAAATTACAAGTTTTTAATGATCTAAATAAGTACGATATCAATCTAATGCAGAAGCACAAGTTGGAGTATGTTATGGATTGCTTGGAAACAATCTTCCAACCCCAGCAGAAGTCATAAGCTTATATAAGTCGCAAAATATCAAGCGGATGAGACTCTATGATCCTAATCAAGCTGTTCTACAAGCACTAAAAGGATCCGACATTGAATTGATGATAGGTGTCCCTAATTCAGATCTTGCATACGTTGCTGCAAGCCGTGACAATGCATTTGATTGGGTATGGAGGAATGTTGCAAGCTTGCCTGATGTCAAATTTCGTTATATAGCAGTTGGAAATGAGATTAAGCCATCTGATACTACACTGGCTCCATTGGTGCACCCTGCTTTGACCAATATTCATGAAGTCATTTCAGTTTATGGACTAAAAGATCAAATCAAAGTTTCAACTTCGGTTGACACAACTTTGATTGGAGTCAGTTATCCACCGTCACAAGGTGCATTTAGGGATGATGCTATGTCTTATCTTAACCCGATCATCGGGTTCTTAGTAGCCATAAATGCACCATTGCTTGTCAATGTCTATCCATATTTCAGGTACATTTCTTTTGGTGTGTTGCTAGTTATCATAAAAAGTATATCTTTTTGTTAATTTATATCCAAGTCTTGTTTGTTTTCTGTTTGATAGTTACGCAGGAAATCCAACGGACATATCAGTTGCCTATGCGACATTTACATCCCCAGGGACCGTGGTACAAGATGGAGCAAACGGATACCAGAATCTTTTTGATGCTATAGTAGACGGAACTTATTCAGCATTAGAGAAGGCGGGAGGACCTTCAGTAGAAATTGTGGTATCAGAAACGGGATGGCCATCAGCTGGTGCGTTTGGAGCAACATTTGAGAATGCACGTAATTTCTACACGAATATGGTTGCACACGCGCAACGGGGTACTCCTAAGAGGCCTGGAAAAGCTATAGAGACGTATTTGTTTGCCATGTTTGATGAGAACAACAAGGAACCTCAACTCGAGAAAAACTTTGGAATATTTTATCCAAATCAACAAGCAAAGTATAACCTCAACTTCAATTCGATCCAAAAAGGTTACGAGTCCATTTAGAGATGATTATCATGTTCTTGACAGTATATGAAATAAAATGTACCTTGGGGAGTGAATGTGACATGCTTATGTAATTTTCTTGTAATACTGGTTTAATAATATATCAAGTTCTTTTGCAATAAGCATGTTTTTGTCCTTTGATAAATAGTTAAATACGACTCTTATTTATCACCAAAAACATTATATTGTTCTTGGTTATATATGAAATAAGCATGTATAATACGACTCGTATTATACGAGGGTCATTTTAAGAACTTTGATTATCACCAAAAACATTTTTTTTTAATATTTGTTCTTGTTTTTGGTAATTATTATTTTCGACCTTTTGGTCGATTAATCAATGTCATGTGGTTTGAACTTACCGTCACATAGACGTAAACAATTGAATCTCTCTTTTTTCAAGAAGTTGAAGTGGCCAAGTAAGGTTTGAACTTACCACTAATTACAAAATACAAATCTCAAAATTATGAGAAGTTTGTTCTGTGGCTGGACTGCAAAATCAGAAGCCCAAAAACTTATGGTACACTTGGGCCCCCAGTTACTGTAATCATCATGCTGGAATGAGTACAATAGTACAATACTGATACAAAAATGATTCTGTGGTAAATTTGTTCTAACAAGTATATAACTCTAACTTTCTATTTTGTTTTGTTGCTACTACGAAGACCTCATCTCTGGTGTACTTTTTACATCTTTCACCTCTTCGGTCCACTCCTGTTTGTAATATAACACAATTTTTTTTTAATTTTGTTTCATATTTTTTGTCAGTTTAATACTTTGGACTTATTAAACTTTACCTAATACGAAGTACAATAATGGAAAACTACTATGTAACTAGTGTTTATTTTCCACTTATTGAGTAGGGACAATCTACACAAGCACCCCATGATCTCCTTTTCATGCACCCCATAGGGTGAGGCCCACGACCCAATGATTGCCTCAATCATTTGCTACTTTTTCTTTTTTTTTTTTTTTTTTTTTTTTTTTTTGTATTTAGTTGTGTATAATAAATTTGTGTAGTGTATTTTATTTGTGTAGATTGTGTAGTGTTTTAATATGTATAGTGTATTTATTTGTGTTGTGTTTTTATATGTAGAATATATTTATTTGTGTAGTTTTTTACGTTATGTTTTTTTAATTGTGTATTTGTTTCCATTTAATTAAACAATAACAATAAAACATTAGACATTAAAACATTAAACAATTACAACAACAAATGTTACTAATATTACAACGAAATCTACTCCACATAAGATTATTAATGTCATGTATAAGCTCATAGAGTATTCCACTCGACTGACATGCGTGATCAACTGGATTTCTTGACAATTCCAGTGATGCCTCCAACGTCTTTATTCTTGCCTTCAACAAATTGTTTTGAGCCAATAACATGTTGATCGTGTGATCTTTAGTTTCGTAGTTTGAGCACTGCGTTGAAGAAGAGGCTTGACCAAAGTACTTTTGTTGCAATACTTCCTTCTACATAAAGTATCGACACCCATAGTCTTCAGTCCCTGGCTATTACATGATGAAACAATCATAAGAAATGTATTCTTAACAAACAAGTTATTGATATATTTACGTAAATAAACAAACGTTTAATTATTTACCTTTGATAAAGGACATGCATAATACTTCAGACCACAAGTTTTGGGCTTGTGGGATTGTGGAAAACTAGAAGGGGGTTGAACAGTTTTACCAATTTAAAACTTCCTTTTAAATATTTAGATCGACTTATGTCAATCTATTTGGTTGTTTATGTTGGACGTTGATAGATAGATATATAAACGAGTAATGGAAGATAAAGAGTAAGAAGCACATCACCACGACACAAGTTATTTATAGTGGTTCGGCTACAAGGACACCTTCCTTGCCCTACTCCACTCCCCGAGTCACCTACTCGAGAGTTCGTAAGCACTACACCAACTCCTTATGGCGGAGAAGCCTTCACAACGTCGCTTAACCTTTTTCCGGTACAAAGCTAAATACCGAGTTCTTTCACACCAAGGCGAACCACACCTAACACAACATCGCCTACCCTTTATACGGTGCTAGGCTAACCACCGAGTTCTTTCACACCTTAGGAGAACTAATCCTATCACAACGTCGCCTACCTTTTATTAGGTACTAGGCTAAGCACCAAGTTCCATTATTATGGAGGAACTACTACCCTTCACGACACAACACCTATTATCAAGGAGATCTACTCCTTGTTACAACACCATCAAGGATATCACCATCTTTGTAAATAAACAAATACTTATATGTACAACGATGCACCTCATCGATTATACGACCTAAGCATTATTCCCAAATGCTACTTGATTTGATTCATCGGTGATAAGGTTTTAAAATGTACCATTTTGAGGGGTCGTTTTAGCCCTTATTTGATCACTTTTGTATCTGTTATTGCTTAATATCGTTCCTTTTCACTTTTTAGGTCTCTTGAAGGCAAAATGCTGGAATGGCACTTATTTGGACGAAAAGGCGCGAATATATGAAGAAAATGGCCAAAGTCATAATCGAGACACTCAAAGCTGCTGAAAATAGAAGGCGACGGCGTCACTGCTTAACTGCGACGCCGTCGTAGGATTTTGTGACGGGTCAGAAGACAAAACTCGTATTTTCAAGAGACGGCGTCGGGCTTTAAAGGAGTAGACCGTCGCAACTCAGACGGCCTAGATGCGACCCAGACGGCGTCAGAAGCTGAAGAGGATGGCGTCACAGGCATAAGGTGACGCCGTCGCAAGGTTAACGTGGCCAAGACGAAACCCTAATGACGGCGACACGACGGCGTCACGAAACATAAGGTGACGCCGTCGCATATGTAATCTTATATATAGAATCCGAATTTTTCAGTTTTAGGGAGAGTCTTTTGGAGAAAAAACCTAAAACCGAACCAAGGGTATCTTTTTACAGTATTTTAGGGTTCTAAACCCTATTTTACATCAAGATAAGTATTTACTTCATCAATTCAATTATGTCTTTGATTATTTGTGTGTATGCTTGCATGTTCTTCATGTCCGGCTAATTTACTTGTGTGTTTGCTTAGGAATATGAAACTTAATTATTGAATATTGATTGGTTGTTTCTTATCTTAGTTGACTAATGATCTAGTAATGCGATAGGTCATTCGTTGTGTACTTAATGCTTGATTCATCTTTGTGAACCTTAGAATATGATTATCTGAGTAGTTGTAGGCTAAACCATCCAAAGAGTGCCTTAGAGTAAGAGTTTATCATCCCTAGTGGGTTTTGTAGACGAGACCCTTTGGTAAGTTCGAAGAGTTAGGGAGAAACACATACCATACAACTTTAGACACACAACGCAACTAAGAATAAGGACGTGACAACTCAACCATCAATAGGAGATAATTAAGGAGTAGTAAAAACTAAGTAAACACATCTTTAAACTATCATACGAGCACACATTAATTAGACATAGACTCCCACAACCTTAGTTTAGATAATTAGATAATAGTAGAGTAATCGGTAGAAATACCAACCCCCCAAATCCAATACCCGAGATTCGTACCTTTCAATTTCATAAAATATAAAAATACAAAAATAATCTTCTTCAACCTCAACCTTAGCGTAGTAACTCCTTACTAGCATTCCTATTCCCCTAGAGAATGATATCAATACCCGTGGCTTACCCTAATTACTACACTACAACGATTAGGTTCACTGCCTAGGGTGTTATAAAACTTGCTCGAAGAAAAGGAAGTTTCCTTGACCCCGAACGACGCGTGTAGCGTTATCAAGTTTTTGGCGCCGCTTCCGGGGAATAGAATAGCTAGTTAGTAGTCCACCTCGTTTAGGTTCTTTGCTTGATTCCTATCAAGTAAATTTTTTCTCATTTTTAGCTTTCTCTTAGTCTATCCCCCTTCTTCGTGACCTTTGTTCGTAATACCCATCACTTTTCATCATGGAAGGTGATAACCAACAACCACGTCCCCATACCAACCCCTTTAAGCAACTTAGAACCCGCAGTTCCACCAAAACTCTTTTTGAACCATTTGCAGAACCCGAGAGAGAGCTCAACAGGCGAAGAAAAGCTCTTCACGATTCAAAACATCAAGGCACTTCAATCAATTTTGATGAAGTCACATCTGATGAAGAATCCCCTCATTCCCCACAATCCCCTGAAACCATCATCATTGACAATCTGAGTCAAAATTGCGAGGAAGTTCCTGCCACTCCAGCCAATGGACCCATAAATCCTCCTAAAGCGAAAACCCTCGGGGAATACTCCTCCCCTTCTGCATCTGGATTCACCAGTGCCATTGTCTATCCTTCGGAACAGGTCAATGAGGTATTGCATGCGTCTGACATTTGGCTAATCCAAAAGGCATGTCAATTCCATGGATCCCACAGCGAAAACCCAATCCACCACATCAAACTGTTTTTAAAAATTGTTGATGCTATCTATACCGACGGAGCATCTAAGGAGACATCTAGACTCCGGTTTTTCCCATTTTCTCTTCAAGGGCAAGCCAAGGAGTGGCTCGATAAGCTCCCTCCAAGGTCCATTTTCACGTGGGAACAACTCACAACCAAGTTCACCAAAAAGTTCTTTCCCCCTGGAAGAACTGCAGCAGTTAGGAGCAAAATTCTGCACTTTCATCAACCAGATGAAGAATCTATCACCAACTCCTGGAGTCATTACAAAGATCTTATTCAACAAGCCCCACACCATGGTATCAACCTTTGGTTGCTTGTTCAAATCTTTTACGACAATGTCTCCCGAAAGGATAAAAAATGGATTGATTTCTCGACTGGCCGACGAATCGCGAACCTCACTGCAGAAGAAGGGTGGAACCAAATAGAGGAATACATTCAATACCAAGACAGCCATTGGAATGAGCCAGTAAACACGTTAAGCATCTCTACTTTCTCAAGTGAAGAGTTATCCTTCGATGATCGGATTGAGAAAGCACAAAAGAAGCTAGCTTACCTCACAAAATCACCAGAACCAAAAAGGCTGACTAACCCATACCTCATATGCGACATTTGTGGAGGACCACACGAGAGCGATAAGTGCGATGACACACACCAAGAAAGCGTCTTCCTTTCTAGTCATGATATTTATGATGACCCTTCACTCCTCGCGTTCTATCAAAACGATGAATGTGATCCCTGGGGCAATCTGAAATGGAAAACTGAAGGAAAGGAAGGACCTGAGTACACCATCCGCGATTCTTTTGAAGAAGAACTCGGGCAGTTCACCATGGAAGGGTACGCACTTTTAAAAGGTCTTGAGGGGTTTATCCGAGAGCAGCAAGCTGAATTAGAAAGACAGTTCACCAACCTCCACAAAAGAATGAGTGGACCTGGCCCAGCCCCTTACGATCCAACTTGCGCAATCACTACTCGATCAGGAACTACTACCAAGGATCCCCCACATCCCAACCGGAACCCCATCACAAGGGAACCCGAGTTAGGAAATGAGACAATTTCTGAACCCCTTCCAACTCCTCACGATCCTCCCCCACAAACACCAGCACTAGCCCAACGACCAACTCTCGCACGGATTCCCTATCCCTCTCGTCTAAAGAATCAAAAGGCTGAAGAAGACAATGAAAGAATATTGTCTTATTTGAAACAAACATCCGTCAACATACCACTCCTCGATGTATTCTATCACATCCCTAAACATAGTAGATACTTCAAGAGGTTGATATCTAATCGGAATAAGCTTGAAGGATTGATATCATTAGGAGAAGAATGTTCGGCTATCATCCAGAAAAGCATGCCCAAGAAGAAGGAAGATCCGGGCAGTTTTACCATTCCTTGCTCTATAGGGGCGCTTTCTATGAAAAACGCCTTGGCAGATCTTGGGGCAAGCATTAACCTGATGCCTCACTCCCTGTTTCTTAAACTCGGATATTCAGGGCTGAAACCAACTAGGATGAGTATCCAATTAGCTGATCGATCAATCAAGTATCCCATTGGAGTTTGTGAGAACGTTCTTGTAAGGGTGGGGGAATTCAAGTTTCCAGTCGACTTCGTAATTTTAGAGATGGAGGAAGATAATTCCGTCCCAATAATCCTTGGAAGACCCTTCTTGGCTACAGCTCGTGCCATCATTGATGTTCATGATGGTAAACTCACTTTACGAGTAGGATCCGAGAGCTTGACCTTCGACATTAAGGATTCTATGAGACATTCCTCTTCCTGCGGTCGCCCCGTATATTTAGTTGAGGAAATTGATGAATTTGTTGATGACATAGATGGCTGCATTGACGAGTATCTATTAAACGAATTCATGAATAATGATAACAACGTAATATACTACGACCGAGAAATTGAGATGGTTGGAGCTGTGTCCTTTTATCCACGTCAGGGTGAAATTGAACCTATTGAGCTTCAGAGGCCGGAGAACAAGCTAAAACCATCAATCAAAGAGCCTCATACCTTAGAAATGAAAGATCTCCCAAGTCACCTGGAATACGCCTTCCTTCAAGGGGAGGACCAACTCCCTGTCATCATAAGCTCTTCGCTAACCACTAGTCAGAAAGAGAAGCTCTTAGAAGTTTTAAAAGAGTACAAAGGGGTGATTGCGTGGAGTGTTGCCGACATTAAGGGAATAGATTCTACATTCTGTACTCACAAAATCCTCATGGAGGAAGATTACAAACCAACCGTTCAACCGCAAAGACGGGTTAACCCTAACATCAAGGAGGTAGTAAAAAAGGAGGTCATTAAGCTTCTAGACGCAGGTCTCATCTACCCCATATCAGATAGCCCATGGGTCAGCCCGGTCCAAGTGGTTCCAAAAAAAGGAGGGATGACGGTTGTGAAAAATGAAAAGGGTGAGTTGGTGCCGCAAAGAACGGTTACTGGGTGGCGTGTCTGTATTGACTACAGAAAGTTGAATGATGCCACCCGGAAAGATCATTTTCCTCTGCCATTTATTGACCAAATGCTTGAAAGGTTAGCCGGGCATGAATACTACTGTTTCCTTGATGGCTTTTCAGGATACTTCCAAATTCCCATTGCCCCTGAAGATCAGGAGAAACTACATTTACATGTCCTTACGGAACGTTCGCCTACAAGCGAATGCCCTTCGGGTTATGTAACGCACCCGCAACCTTTCAACGATGTATGATGGCCATATTCCACGAGTTAATTGATGACAACATAGAAGTCTTCATGGATGATTTCTCGGTGTTTGGAAATTCTTTCGACCTTTGTCTTTCCAACCTTAGGAAGATGTTGAAACGGTGCGAGGAAACTAATTTGGTCTTAAATTGGGAAAAATGTCATTTCATGGTAAAAGAAGGAATTGTCTTAGGGCATAAAGTCTCGGGAAATGGAATTGAGGTCGATAGAGCAAAAATCGAAGCAATTTCCAAACTCCCCTATCCTACTACCGTTAAAGCCATTCGCAGCTTTCTTGGTCATGCAGGTTTTTATCGAAGGTTTATTAAAGACTTCTCGAAAATTGCCCGGCCAATGACGCAACTTCTTGTTAAGGATGCCCCTTTTGATTTTTCTGGAGAATGCAAGGAAGCATTTAACCGACTAAAGAAAGATCTCACTCAGGCACCTATAATGGTCACCCATGATTGGTCTCAGCTATTCGAAATCATGTGTGACGCTAGTGATTATGCTGTCGGCGCTGTGCTCGGCCAAAGGAAGGAGAATCATTTTCAACCAATCTACTATGCTAGCAAAACCATGAATTTAGCACAAGAGAATTATACGACCACTGAGAAAGAACTTTTAGCCGTTGTTTTTGCCTTCGACAAGTTCAGGCAATATATCGTTCTCTCTAAAACTGTCATCTTCACCGATCACTCCGCCTTACGCTACTTGTTTTCAAAACAAGATGCTAAACCCCGCCTTATTAGGTGGATCCTATTACTTCAAGAATTCGACATTGAAATTCGAGATAAAAAGGGGGCTGAAAATCTCGCTGCTGATCATCTATCACGCTTGGAAAACCCTGATCTGGAGAAATTAGATCACACCGAGATTCGCGACTCTTTTCCCGAGGAACGGCTAATGGCCATTAAGGAAATTGAGCCATGGTATGCGGATTATGCTAACTACATGTCCAGTAGGGTTCTGCCAAACTACATGACCAAGCAAGATAAAAAGAAGTTCTTCACTACGCTAAAACATTACTTTTGGGATGAACCCTTCCTATTCCGCATATGTCCCGATCAAATCATTCGACGTTGCGTGGCCGGTAGAGAGATTGATCGAGTTCTGAAAGAATGTCATGCGGGACCATCTGGAGGACATCACGGTGTGAATGTCACGGCACGAAAGGTTTTCGACGCCGGATTCTATTGGCCTACTATTTTTCGAGACGTTAAGAGATTAGTTCAAACGTGTGATGCATGCCAACGATCAGGAAATATCTCGCGACGGGATGAGTCACCTCAGAACTATATCCAAGTCTGCGAAATATTTGACGTTTGGGGAATAGACTTCATGGGACCTTTTCCATCTTCCGTAGGAAATGAATACATTCTCGTAGCTATCGACTATGTATCCAAATGGGTAGAGGCTCAAGCCCTTAGAACTAATGATGCGAGGGTAGTTATCCACTTTCTTAAAAAACTCTTCGCACGATTCGGGATTCCCAAGGCATTAATCAGTGATAGAAGGACTCACTTTTGCAATGCTCAAATGGAAAAGGTGATGAAGAAGTATGGCTTCCCACATAGATTTTCTACTGCATATCATCCTCAGACAAATGGACAAGTAGAAAACACGAATAGGGCATTAAAGCGGATACTTGAAAAAACGGTCCACCAAAATAGGAAAGATTAGGCATTCAAACTGGATGAGGCACTCTGGGCATTTAGAACTGCTTACAAAACACCTATCGGAACAACCCCTTTTCGCCTGGTATACGGAAAGGCTTGCCACCTCCCTATCGAACTTGAGCAGAAAGCATATTGGGCACTTAAGGCCTGTAATATGGATTATTCTGAAGCAGGGTCAAATCGGTTCTTACAACTTCAAGAATTGGATGAACTGAGGCTGGAAGCACGAATCATCAATCACCTACAAAGAAAGGGCAAAAAGATGGCATGATCAACGAATAAAGAATCCTAAAGAGTTTTTGGAAGGAGATAAGGTGCTCTTGTATAATTCAAGACTAAGATTATTCCCGGGAAAACTCAAATCCAGATGGTATGTGTTGGGAATTATGTGAAGTAGAATTTCTGCCGACATTACTGCCGAAGGTTTCTGCCGAAGTAGGAGCAGATTCTGCTGAAGAAGTAATTCTACTGAAGAGTTCAAGCATTGCCGTGATACTGCTGAAGGGTGAAAGTTGACTAGGATCAGCATGCGCCAATGAATTAAATGCTCACTCATTATTATCTTTGAACGGTCCAAGGTTGCATGGGCAGTATTATTAGTCTACTCTATATTTATTTAATGTTTTAGTCATTAAATGCATGCAAAAATGTTTAGTCGATTGAGTAGTAAGAGATTAGGGTTCCTTGGTTATAAAAGGAACCACATAGTTTGTAATAGAAAATGAACTCATCTGAAACATAGAGTTTCAGTGAATAAAAAGATCCATAGATGATCTAAGTGTTCTTAGTTATAACATCTTGTGTTTACTTTCCGCTTTAGAATACAAGTGTTAGAGACTGTCTATTAGTTTGTTTATGATTACATATGCAACACTAACGATCCACGAGTGCTTAAGATCTATCAAGGTCTGAGAGTTTTCAACAAGTGGTATCAGAGCCTCGGGAGAGTCTCTACGATACTGAGAACCTTATTTACCTCACCCCCATACAACCAAAATCATATTTACAATGCCTGGAACTGATGATGAATCAGAAGTCACCACCAACAACATCAAACACAACACCACATCTATGCAACAACTGAGTCTATCCAACAGTAATGGTAAGTTTCCTTACCTAAAGAAAGAAGAGTATGATCTATGGACCATGAAGATGCAGAACTGGATTTCCAATATAGATTGGAATCTGTGGGAGATTGTGAAGAATGGCAACAGTCTAAAGAAGACCATCCCCGATCTAGATGGTAAGTTTACCATTGCTCCTCCCAAAACTGCTGAAGAGATTCTTGCAGTACAAAGAGAGCACAAGGTAAGAACCATCCTTCTTCAATCCATTCCTGAAGATCACTTAGGTGATTTTCACCACATGGTTGATGCAAAGGACATATGGATGGCTCTGAAAGCAAGGTTTGGTGGGAACGAAGAGTCCAGGAGGATGAGGAAGTCTATGCTGAGACAACACTTCCAAGAGTTCAATATCTCTGAAGAAGAGGGTATCCACAAGGGATATGACAGGTTTCACAAGATTCTGAGTCAGCTGAATCAGCTGAATGCAAAGCCTGACAATGATGATAGCAACTCAAAGTTCCTTCGATCTTTGCCTCCATCATGGTTACATGTGAGCATAGCCCTAAAAGCTAAAGGTGGGCTGGACATGCTCACTTTTGATGAGCTATACAACAAACTCAGAGCTCTTGAACCTGATGTCAGATCTCCCTACCGTGCATCTTCTTCTGGTCATACAGCCTTTGTTGGGACATCTCACTCCAATATGATGATGCATGCTTCAAGTCCATCTTATATGCCATCATCATCTTATCGTCCCACTCCTTCACATCCTCAAGCCAAAGTTGGCAGTATATTGGAGGATGTTCTTCATTCATTTGTTGCAGATTATGATTCTCAGCAGCATCTGGTATATGAAGACTTTGATCAGGTGAACCCACTTGATATGGAGGAGATGAAGCTGAAATGGCAGGTGGCCATGCTTTCAGTAGATATCAAGAGGTTTGAGGAGAAGGCAGGAAGGAAGTTTGGGTTCAAGGGAAAGGATCCAGCTCGTTTTGACAGGAGAAAGGTCAAGTGCTTCTCTTGTCATCAGATGGTCACTTCTGAAGGGAGTGCAAAGACAGGAAGAGTGAAGAGAGTACTAGCTACACTTCTTATCAGCAGAATCAGAGAGAAGCTAGCACTTCAGCAGCTCTGGTCACCATGGATGAGCAGGTCAACTGGGCTGCGCATGAACCTGTGACAGAGGAAGCTGCTGATTCAGAGAAGCTTGGATTGCTGGCCAGATGCACTTCAGAAGATAGGCATGATCAGTTTGCCTTCATGGGTCTTTCTCAGGTACACAACTGTATATTTGGTTGTAGTGAAAGATACAATAAACTAAAAGAAGCTTATGATACTATGAAACCTAAGTACAATGCATGCTATGTTGATAATGAAGCTTATAAACTCTCGTTAAAAACATTAGAAAGACAAAAGGTTTGGTTTCAGAAGAATCAGATAGCTTATGAAGAAAAGATTAAGGTGCTACAATTTGATTTAGATATTGCTAATATTAACGTTAAACGCACTGAAAAAGAAATAGCTGATACTATCACTGAGAATCTAGAGCTTAAAGAAAAACTTGCAGAGGAAATAGCTAGACAAAAACAATGGTTGATATCTGGTGAAAATCTAGCTAGAGAACTCTATAACAGTCAATCTGTGAACTCAGGAATAGGCTTAGGTTTTCAGAAGTATGTAGGATTGGAAGCTAGGTACGATGGGCGTAAATATACACATGCAGGCTTAGAACACTATAGAAAGGAAGGTGATTTACATGCTGTCCCTGGACCCATTAGAGGTGAATTCATGCCCACTGACTTATCTATCACTGTTGACTTTGATGGATCACACCATTTGTATGACAGAAAGTCAAATGACTTACCAGACTCAGATGCTTCATCTTATGACTTTGTCTCTTTCTCTGACAGTGACAATTCATCGGATCAAGGGTCTTCTGCTAGCTGTGATTCAAATGAGAAGTCAGACCCTCCCAAGCCCTCACCTGAGCCTACTCCCAAGCCTGCACCTAAGACTATCTACAAGCCTTCTAGGATAGCTGCTGAAGTGTCCACTTCCAAGCTTGTTTCTCCTGAAGACTTGTCTTTTCGATCTTTGCATAATTTGTCTGTTAAAAACAATTCCTTTAATGTTTCTTGCTTAAGTACTTCTACATGTAATCGAACATCTTCTTTATTGAATACATCTTCCAGAAGGAAGACATGTTTTGTGTGTGGAAGTAAAATTCATCTTATTAAGGATTGTGATTTTTATGAGCAAAGATTGGGTGGTTGTGCTAATCAGCAGAAACCAAAACCAGTGTGGACCAATGTTAAAAATATTCCACCTTATGTCCCACAAGCTAGAACTGATTCTCATTAGAGGAGATCAGCTGATAGACCTTATGTGTAACCCACTAGCCCATACTTTAAACATGGTTATTGGCCTTCATATATTGACTCTATGAGAAATGGGAAAGGATGTTGGGGCACTGTTGTCAAGTCCTCAGCAGGTTGTTCTTGGAATAATAAGAGACCTAAATATCAATGGAAACCCAAGAACAATGGTGGATCTTACTCTTTTGCTAAACCTAAATCTAATGATCCACAAGGCAGGTTCAAGTCAGCAATGACTTGAGCCTCCTCGGTATACTAACATTCTTTTGTATATATGTTTGTTTCTGTAGGATCATCCCCTTAAGCATAAAGATATTGGTATTGTTGATAGTGGCTGTTCAAGAAGTATGTCTGGAAATAGAGATATGATGCACAATTTTGTTCCTATTGAAGAAGGAGGGAATGTGACCTTTGGTGGAAGTGATGGTAGAATTACTGGAAAAGGCACCATCAAGACTCCTCTACTGAACTTTGAGAATGTGTACTATGTTAGGGAGCTTCAGAACTTCAACTTGTTCTCAGTTTCACAAATTTGTGACACCAAGAACAAGGTACTCTTCTCTGAAAATGAATGTCTTGTGCTTTCCAAAGAGTTCAAGCTTCCAGAAGATACCTCAATTCTGCTAAGAGTCCCTCGAACTCACAATTTATACACATTCAACCTCAATGAAGTTCACCCTGAAGGTGACCTCACTTGTTTGATGGCTAAAGCATCAATGGATGAGTCCAATAAATGGCATAGGAGAATGGCTCATGTGAATTTCAAAACTATAAACACTCTCTCCAAAAGAGGTCTTGTCGAAGGTCTTCCCACCAAAGTGTTCTCCAATGATCATAATTGTGTTGCATGCAACAAAGGGAAGCAACACAGAGCATCCTACAAAGCTGTCACTGCAGTGAGCATCATCTCTGAGCCTCTTCAGCTGTTACATATGGATCTTTTTGGTCCAACTCAAGTCAGAAGCATTGATCACAAGTTCTATTGTCTGGTCATCACTGATGGATATAGCAGATTTTGCTGGGTGTTCTTTCTAAGGACCAAAGATGAAACAACTCCAGTTCTGAAAGACTTCATCACCCTCGTTGAAAATCAGTTGAACAAGAAGGTTAAGGGAATTCGGTGTGATAATGGGACAGAGTTCAAGAATGCAATCATAATAGAACTCTGTAGGTCTAAAGGGATTAAGAGGGACTATAGCAATCCAAGAACCCCGCAACAAAATGGGGTGGCTGAAAGAAAGAACAGGACCTTGATAGAGGCTGCGAGATCAATGCTTGCAGACTCTAAATTGCCCACTATGTTCTGGACTGAAGCTGTTGGCACAGCTTGCTATGTGCTCAACAGAGTCTCCATAACTAGACCTCACCTAAAAACACCATATGAACTTCTCTTTGGGAAGGTTCCAGTCATTCACTACCTCAAACCTTTTGGGTGTCAAGTGACCATTCTGAACACAAGTGATCCTTTGGGGAAGTTTGATGAGAAGGCTGATGATGGTTATATTGTGGGTTATTCAGCTAATAGCAAGGCTTACAGAGTATACAACTTATCTGCCAAGAAAATAGAGGAGACTTTGAACCTGAGATACCTAGAAGATAAGCCCAATGTTCAAGGATAGGGTCATGTGTGGTCTTTTGATCTTGACTACCTAACTGACTATCTGGGTTATACTAGACATATGGCTAACCAATGTGCAGGCCCTCAAGAATCTCCCTCTAACAGTGCAGGTACCTTGGATGCTGACTCTGGAAGTGAATTTGAAGATGATGAACAACCCATTCTTGTGCCTTCTTTCTCCCATAACATTGCTGCAGGTAACTCTTCAAGAGATAATTCAGCTGAGAGTGATGATGAATCACACTATGCTGAGGACCTTGCTAGGCTTCAGACTCAAGAGTTTGCAGCTAAGCTTGAGGCTGAGAAGGTGGATGGGGAACTTGCAAATGAGGCTGTCAGTGGAAACCATGTTTCTGCTGACACTGATGCAGTCTCTCCCATCGTCACCAAATCTGCTGAAAGCTCGTCTGTTACTACTCCTATTCCTGCTAAAGTGTCCACAGACTTTGGTGACCCGTATACTCGTTTTCCAAGTCCTTCAGATCTCGGAAATCATCAACCTAAATCTGGCATTTTCAACTCACCTTCCTATGACACAACTTTTGTACCAACTGTGTCTAATCTTGAACCTACCATTGATGTCAACCCCACTGCTACTCAAAGAATCAACATCACTCACCCTCAATCCAATATTATTGGTGACATTCTAGCTCCTGTTAGAACTCGAAGGGCTATCTCTAGTCCTAAATTTGGACAAGTTGCTTTTCTCTCTTATGTCACTAATCAGCAAAGAGACAATCACACAGACTTCAAGCATTGTCTGTTTGCGTGTTTTCTTTCTCAAGTAGAGCCAACCAGTGTCTCTCAAGCTCTTGAAGACTCAAGTTGGATTGAGGCAATGCAAGACGAAATGCAACAGTTTCAGAACCAACAAGTTTGGATCTTGGTACCATTACCAGATGGCAAATATGCCATTGGAACTAAATGGATTCTGAAGAACAAAAGAGATGCAAGGGGTGTGGTTATTAAAAACAAAGCAAGATTAGTCGCTCAAGGTTACAAGCAAGAAGAAGGGATTGATTATGATGAAGTGTTTGCACCTGTTGCAAGAGTAGAGGCCATTCGAATTTTCTTGGCATATGCATCATACATGGGCTTCATGCTATACCAGATGGATGTTAAAGGTGCTTTTCTGTATGGTGAGATTGAAGAGGAAGTTTATGTCACACAACCAAAAGGATTTGAAGACCCAAATCATCCTAATCATGTCTACAGAGTCGTTAAAGCTCTCTATGGACTACATCAGGCACCAAGGGCATGGTATGCTAGGCTTTCATCATTTCTGCTGAAGCATGGCTACAGAAGAGGTGCCATTGATAAGACTCTTTTTCTGAATAAGAACTCAACAGACATCATACTTGTGCAAGTGTATGTGGATGACATCATTTTCGGATCCACTAAAGAAGCTTGGTGTAGGGAATTCGAAGATCTGATGAAGGGAGAATTCCAGATGAGTGCTATGGGAGAGCTTACTTTCTTTCTAGGTCTCCAAGTTCAGCAGAAACAGGATGGGATATTTATCAGCCAGGATAAATATGTGAGGGACATGTTGAAGAAATTCGGCATGGAAAGTGTCAGGACTGCCACAACACCTTATGAAGCTCCAAAAACTAAAGCCAACAATGATCCAGATCTACCTGTGAATGTTCACTTATATAGATCTATGATTGGTTCATTAATGTATCTGACAGCTTCAAGACCCGATATTACCTTTGCTGTAAGTGTGTGCTCTCGACATCAAGTCACTCTACTTACTTCTCATCTCAATGCAGTCAAGAAGATCTTTAAGTACCTCAAAGGCCAACCACACTTGGGTCTTTGGTACCCGAAAGAGTCTCCTTTTAAGTTGGAAGCATATAGTGACAGTGATTATGCTAGTGCAAATCTGGATAGGAGATCCACAACTGGAGGCTGTCAATTACTTGGAAAGAGACTGATATCTTGGCAGTGCAAGAAACAAACCATTGTTGCTACCTCTACTACTGAAGCAGAGTATGTTGCTGCTGCAAACTGCTGTGGACAGGTGCTATGGATTCAAAACCAATTGCTGGACTATGGGTACAACTTCATGAACACAACTCTTTTTATTGATAATCAGAGTACCATATGCATTGTCAAAAATCCAGTTTTTCACAGCAGAACCAAACATATTGAAATTAGACACCACTTTATAAGAGATGCATATGAAAAACACTTGATAAATGTGGCTAAAATTCATACAGATGATAATGTGGCAGATCTGCTAACAAAAGCTTTTGATGGACCAAGGTTTCAACACCTGGTGGTCAATATTGGAATGCTTAACCCTTAACTGCCTAGTTTAAGGGGAGGCATAGGCCTTAGGGGAGGCATATGCCTCAGGGGAGGACTTTTCTTTCTTTGTTTGTTTGTTAGATTCTTAGTTAAAAAAAAAAAAAAAAAAAAAAAAAAAAAAAAAAAAAAAAAAAATTAACTTTCTCTTGCAGGTTTGTTGTATTTTTGATGGTTTTTAACTCACCAGATATATCTTGTGTGTATCAAAGAGTTAGCTAGTCCAAACAGTACAGCTTTGGTAAAGACATGTCAAATCTGTTGATAGCTGTAATGATTTGCTCAAAATCATAGGGTCTGCAACCACCCATGCTTCATTGCTGAGTGTTGTATGGTCATCAATTCACCATGATCTATTCCTTGTTGGAATCCAAGAATTGACTAGCCCACAAGTATATGGATTGTGGTAAAGGCATCTATCTCCATATTTGGTTATCAATTCACCAATTCTAAGAATTGACTAGTCCTGAGCAAACGGCTACAGGTAAAGACACATCAAATCCGTTTATATGGTTTCTGGTTTGCCTATAAATCAGATGGTTATCAGTGTACCATAGTTTTCGAACTTAAACATTTGGCTACTCCAGTAGTAATGGCTATTGGTAAAGAGACAACAAAACCATTATTTTCAATGATTCACCTCTCTCAGGTGTGACCACACCTGGAAGTGATGAGAATAGTATGCAACTGATAAGTATTGATGTACATTATGTCATTTGTTGCTGCAAAGACCTGGCGTTTCAAAGTTTGATCATCATAGAGATGAAATTATTATTGGTTCTTTGCTAATGATCTGAGAAAACAATCCTCTTGTACTGAAGTCTCAAAAGATCTTTCAAGGTCAGGAAACTGGAACTTAACCTAGTCAAATTCCAGTTTAGGGGAGGATTGTTGGGAATTATGTGAAGTAGAATTTCTGCCGAAGTAGGAGCAGATTCTGCTGAAGAAGTAATTCTACTGAAGAGTTCAAGCATTGCCGTGATACTGCTGAAGGGTGAAAGCTGACTAGGATCAGCATGCGCCAATGAATTAAATGCTCACTCATTATTATCTTTGAACGGCCCAAGGTTGCATGGGCAGTATTATTAGTCTACTCTATATGTATTTAATGTTTTACTCTATATGCAACACTAACGATCCACGAGTGCTTAAGATCTGTCAAGGTCTGAGAGTTTTCAACAGTATGGACCCTTTTCAGTAAGAAAGCAGATGAGCAATGGGGCGGTGGTGCTACTAGACCATGATGGAAGAGAATTCACCGTTAATGGACAACGGGTGAAGCATTATCAATTGGATAATATTGAAATGGTGAACGATGAGGATATTGTTTTAGAAGAAGAAGGCGGTAGTGAAGCAACGTAGGAGCACGACTACGAGTCTAGCTACAAGACTCTTAAATAAAGAAAAGCGCTTCGTGGGAGGCAACCCATGCTTAATTGTTTGTTTGTTAGTGTCATATGTCTTTTATTAATTGTTTATCCTCATGTTTAAATTTGTAAAAATGCTTTATTCTGTTTTTAACCTCGTCTTAATTGCATATAAAGGTATTTTACATAAGGGATAAGTGTAGGGAGGATTACACACGTTTTCAAAAGAAACGTAAACATGAGAATAACAATTAACTAAAAGATATATATGTTTGTTTGTTCGAGTCAAATGCTTGTATCGAGTCATAATGGATGTTTTTGCAGAAATTTTTCTAGATTCTAAAGATGTAAATTTTCCAGAAAATTGCAGACCAGTTTTTGTCAGGATAACCTGACGGCGTCAGGATTGCAACCTGACGGCGTCAGGAAGGAGTAAAAACATCAGATCACTTTTTCTCGTTTTCTGAGATAATTATAAATTTTTGGAATTTTCCAGGTCTTAATTTTCTTAGAAATTCTGTAAACATCCATTCCACAAGCATTATATCCTAGTTTAAATCGAGTCTTATATATATTATTACCGCCAATTTTACGCGAAGGTTTCGTTTGTTTTCTTCAAGTGTGCAGGTTTAGTTTGTCAAGAAGAAGTTATATAAGATTGGAAGGAGCTTTTCACGCAATAATTCTTCTTGGAAAGGATTTAACCACCACTTTACACGGATCCTACCGAGCTAATCAGGAGAGTATTAGTTTCTTTCGTTTTT
Organism: Chrysanthemum seticuspe; assembly: GCA_019973895.1. Taxonomy (NCBI): domain Eukaryota; kingdom Viridiplantae; phylum Streptophyta; class Magnoliopsida; order Asterales; family Asteraceae; genus Chrysanthemum; species Chrysanthemum seticuspe. The sequence goes on along the minus strand of BPTQ01000003.1, from coordinate 253,292,414 downwards.
AATTACCTTCCATTATCATAACTTTGATACTTTCGGGGAACATTGGGGACAATGTTCAGTTTAAGTGTAGGGAGGGAAAATAAAACGGGAACTTTGAAACTATGCTTATCATTGATTATTTGCTTTGTCCAAGTGCATTTGTGTAATAAACCATGAGAAAATGTCGGTTAGGGTAATTTTGGCACCAAATTTAAAAAAATTTCATGACATATAGGAGTGGGTCATTAGTCTTAACATAAAGCGTCTCACGGATAGGAAGTTGCATGACTAGCACAAAAACCCTTTACCACCCAAATTCCACCAAAATGTGAGGATCGCCCTTAGATTAGTAGGAATTAAAAGCATTCCTCTTTAATGCTTAGAGTGTGAACCGGTAGTATATTAGATTCTAGAACTTGTTTTGTGATGCATTCCGAGATCGCAAGTGAGGCTACACTTGTGTAGTTAGGAATAACTAAATGATAAGAGGCATTAGGATAAACCCTTGTTTGATACCCGTAATATAATTACTTCTTCCACATCGGTTGAGTAATTCCCCCACACCCTTTGCATTGTACTCATCTTTAGTACACGATACCCCTAGTTAACCCCTCAGAGCCTATCCTTTTCGCGGTTCTCGTGATGTTTCGGTTTTTTCCGGAATATCAATGAAGAGCATTGTTTACACCCCACCCCCAAATATACACCCAAATCGCCTTAGCCTACCCCTTATGCACTCACTTTTAGTGCAAATGTTTGTTATCACCCTAAACCCTTAGTTCAATTATCTGGTTGCTTGCATGAGTTGCTAAGTCGAGTCATATCCTTTGTATACAGTTTTGGGACGATTGGGATTCATGGGAAAAGTTAAAGTTTATAAAATGACGGGAAAGGAATGTTATTCAAATTCCCTTTGTTTGCATAATAATGTACCCCAAATGTTTTGATCTTTTCAATTCGGGTCAAATTAGTGTTAGAATAATAAAAACTCAAGTGTAGGGATGTGCCTATAAATCCCTATCATTTTGATGTTACCTTAGAGGATGGTAGAGTAAAAGTGTATGAAAAAAAAAAAAAAAAAATAGAGTGTAAAAAAAAAAAAAAAAAAGGGCTACCATCCTACATGTATCTTTTAAATTTATGTTTGTTTATTTCCGTTACCTAGAGTTTTAGAGCGTCGAGTCTTGGCTTAGCAACGTCATTCTTCGTATGCTTGTAACATAGAGATTTTTGACTTGCCACCACCAAATAGCCTATCCCACCAAACCCTTGTTTCCCTACCGTAAGCCTAACATTACAACCCTTTAAAAGACCTCTTTGATAGTCTTTCCTAGGTGCTTACGCCAAAGCGACGGAGGTTTGATCTATTCTCAAGCCTATGGTAATCTATGTACTAGGACCGGTTAATGAGTGTTTATCTTCCATTTCCTATTTGTTATATTTCATATATACACCCGAGAGAGATGTGAGTATCCAAACACCCCATGTGAGGTGCTAGTATGTAATTTCCGTGCTTGTTATGACTTTTGTGGGGCTTATATGTGTTGTGGACCGTTTTGAATTAATGCTTCATGACCCCTAACTTATAAATTAATTGGCTAAAAGCACATTTGCTTGAGGACAAGCAAATAACAAGTGTAGGGATATTTGATAAGGTTTTAAAAGGTACCATTTTGAGGGGTCGTTTTAGCCCTTATTTGATCACTTTTGTATCTGTTATTGCTTAATATCGTTCCTTTTCACTTTTTAGGTCTCTTGAAGGCAAAATGCTGGAATGGCACTTATTTGGACGAAAAGGCGCGAATATACGAAGAAAATGGCCAAAGTCAGAATCGAGACACTCAAAGCTGCTGAAAATAGAAGGCGACGGCGTCACTGCTTAACTGCGACGCCGTCGTAGGATTTTGTGACGGGTCAGAAGACAAAACTCGTATTTTCAAGAGACGGCGTCGGGCTTTAAAGGAGTAGACCGTCGTAACTCAGACGGCCTAGATGCGACCCAGACGGCGTCAGAAGCTGAAGAGGACGGCGTCACAGGCATAAGGTGACGCCGTCGCAAGGTTAATGTGGCCAAGACGAAACCCTAATGACGGCAACACGACGGCGTCACGAAACATAAGGTGACGCCATCGCATATGTAATCTTATATATAGAATCCGAATTTTTCAGTTTTAGGGAGAGTCTTTTGGAGAAAAAACCTAAAACCGAACCAAGGGTATCTTTTTACAGTATTTTAGGGTTCTAAACCCTATTTTACATCAAGATAAGTATTTACTTCATCAATTCAATTATGTCTTTGATTATTTGTGTGTATGCTTGCATGTTCTCCATGTCCGGCTAATTTACTTGTGTGTTTGCTTAGGAATATGAAACTTAATTACTAAATATTGATTGGTTGTTTCTTATCTTAGTTGACTAATGATCTAGTAATGCGATAGGTCATTCGTTGTGTACTTAATGCTTGATTCATCTTTGTGAACCTTAGAATATGATTACCTGAGTAGTTGTAGGCTAAACCATCCAAAGAGTGCCTTAGAGTAAGAGTTTATCATCCCTAGTGGGTTTTGAAGATGAGACCCTTTGGTAAGTTCGAAGAGTTAGGGAGAAACGCATACCCTACAACTTTAGACACACAACGCAACTAAGAATAAGGACGTGACAACTCAACCATCAATAGGAGATAATTAAGGAGTAGTAAAACCTAAGTAAACACATCTTTAAACTATCATACGAGCACACATTAATTAGACATAGACTCCCACAACCTTAGTTTAGATAATTAGATAATAGTAGAGTAATCGGTAGAAATACCAACCCCCCAAATCCAATACCCGAGATTCGTACCTTTCAATTTCATAAAATATAAAAATACAAAAATAATCTTCTTCAACCTCAACGTTAGCGTAGTAACTCCTTACTAGCATTCCTATTCCCCTAGAGAACGATATCAATACCCGTGGCTTACCCTAATTACTACACTACAACGATTAGGTTCACTGCCTAGGGTGTTATAAAACTTGCTCGAAGAAAAGGAAGTTTCCTTGACCCCGAACGACGCGTGTAGCGTTATCAATCGGCATCCTTCACTAATGCCTTTGACACAACGCTTGGCACCCTTCACTAATGCCTTCGTCTTGACACCTTTAGCATTCTTCACTAATGCTTTTACACGGATGATGAGCACCTTTCACTAATGCTTTCATCTTGACACTTTCGGAATTCTTCAATAATGCCTTCAACCCAACATCTATGGAGAAAGGAAGAACTATCAACAAGAGAACCTTCGTTGTCTTGATGATGACGAAGCATGGCAACTCATGGACTTGAGCTTGCACGTCTTCAAGAAGTGGTGATCTTTCCTTTAAGAGGAACCTAGAAGATCACACAAAAACAAAAGACAAACTACATAGATCACTTGGATATGAGGTTAGAGGGTTAGAATACTTGGGGAAAGTATGTGTGTAAAGTCATGAATAGAAAGGAAGAAATGGCTCTCTATTTATAGAGAAAATTCTCTACTGTTCCCCGAATCCCACGGATCCCTTCCACTTGGGATCCGGCTAGCACAAAGCTAGGGATCCGTGGAACGCTCCTCTTTGCCCATGGGTATTTTTGGTTATGGGTCATGGGTTATGGGTTGATCCATGGTTGTCTTTCTAGATACAATGAACCTTAAGGATACATTGAACTTGGTTAAGTGGTATACTTAAAACCATGGGTTATGGGTCAATACCATTTGCTAGTTTTTACCCATTTTAGTATTTACATGTTTTTACCCATTTTAGTATTTACATGCTTTTACCCATTTTAGTATACTTAGTATAAGTATGTATTAACCCAATATGTAAACACTAGTTGTTGTACATATGTATCTAAATCATAAAAACACTTATACTTGTTTTAGTGTTTTATGTGAAAACGTAAGTGTGTTAGGAAACTATTAACTCAAACTATTTACGTACTCTATTTGTTTCGTTAAAATGATTTTACGTTTGTTATCGACAAAACATTAGAAGATCGTAAAATATAAATAAACGTTTTTACGGCTTATTTGTATTAACATGTTCTTTCAATTATAAATCCACGTCGACAACGACACAAGAAAGGATTTTCTTGTTGCGTCTGGCCAAAAGAATTTGTATAATTATTCACAACATAAATCAGTAATATCATGGTTCACAAAATTAGAAGCTTTGAATACATAAATAACCAATCTTGTTATAGATTAATAGTTGATACATGGTTCACAAAATCACAATATAACTAGAAACTAAGATCAATCACGCCCGAGGTGTAGTCGCTCCAATGATGATGCCATCTGTCCCACACGAAACTCTAACTCTGAAATGCGTCTCCTCAATTCGGCAATCTCTCGCTCGCACTCGTCAACGCGAGACGGCTGTAACAAAAGATGAGGAAGAACCGGAGGACGGTGTATAAAATTCTCCTCATCTGCAGCTGGAGATATAGCTGGAGAGGGAGGCACATAAGATGGAGAAGAAGACACATAATCTGGACTCTCAACACGAGCGGGTGTGTTGCTGACACAATGAATGTCCCTCCACTTAATGTCATCCGATTCCTGTAACAAAAGATGAGAAAGAACCGGAGCAGGAGCAGAAATCTGTAACAAAAGATGAGGAGTCGTTTACTATAAATCAGTAATCATTTACTATAAATCAGTAATCCGTAATCGTCTATGTGCTTTGTCGTTTACAATATAAATCAGTAATCGTCTACACATGTTTTGTCATTTACAATATAAATCAGTAATCGTCTATACATGTTTTGTCGTTTACAATATAAATCAGTAATCTTTTTCTATAAATCAGTAATCGTTTGCAACATATGTCTATACTACGTCCTTCTAAACATGCTCTATCGTTCAGCAAACAGATATGCCCATCCCGCGACCAAGTCATTTATGAACCATCTCCATTGTGGGTGAGTGACCGGGAGTGGTGAGTTTTCGTCTAGAGCCGCATGAACGAAGTGAACAGCTTGGTCTTCCCCCACACGAAGAATCACAACGGGGGACAACAGTTGTGCTGTATTTGGACCATCTCTCAGCGGAAGACACGTAACAGATTGTGAATTGGATATGCATACAATGGGACGGTTAAGAGCTGTAGCAATAGCAACGCCCGTGTCTGGCATAATCATCCAGTAACCGTAGGGTGCTGGACCTACTTCAAACCAATTCAGCGAGTTGACCATAGTTTCAAACCAATTCGTGTAAACTTCTCGGTTATTGTCTACCTCTTCCCTGACAATAGTTCGAAGTCTGGGCCATATTTGTTCGGGATGACCAAGACCTACGGCAAGAGCTCGATACCCACAATTTCCATCACCTTCCACGTTAACGATCCCTATGATCCATCGACGGAAAATAGGTGGAATTCGAACCATAAAATATTCGCTACTGTCATCTGGAATATATAACCCGTGTCTTAAATCGCCCTCGCTAGGTTCTTCGTTCAAGTCTGGGACGTTAGAAGGCTCTCCCACGTATGAACTATGTCTCGCAGTTTCTTCATTTAAGTCTCGGACTTTTTTAGGTTTTGTATAGCTTATGCGGTGCCCTGTGGGGGGTTCTTTGTTCAAATATGGGATATTTTTTTTAGCCTTGGATTTTTTGTCCTTCGCGCTCGGATGTCCACGAGTACTTTCTTTAACAGCAGGTTGTTGGGTTGACACAGATTCAGGAGAGTATATACCTCTAAGCATGTTTAACATATTTTTCTTAACAAATGACGATGCTTTGGTAAAAACATTCTGGAAATTTTCTACGTCATTTTTACAAGAAAGATATTCAGCCTCTTGAGGCTCTCGAGGTGTATGAGTATGTCGGGCTCTTGGCCAGGGAACAGTTAGTGTTCTCCAAACATTATCAACAACATTAAGCGGAATAGGCGATCCTGTATTCGAATAAAGTGACTAGTTAAAATTATCGGTATTGACGGGGAGAATAATTTGATAGGCATAAATTTAAAATACATACCATGAATCTGAAGGTAATACAGTTCGTGATAGCATGGTAAACCATAAACTAACCGCAACTGATGACCACATTCATGTGGGTCCACATCCCGTTTACTTTCTGCAAGTATGAGTAGTAAAGCATCTCTTGAAACATTATACCGCAATTCGTTAAATAGTGTGCCCTTACACGAATGCAGTTTCTTGATTTTGCTTGTATTCAAAGTGTCTCGTATCGCAGTTTCTTGCGCAGCTATAATCTTGTCGACCGAACACAACAACGTGTCTAAGCTGGATTGTGTGGAGCCCAAGTATAACTTCAACAACGCGTGCTGACCCTCAACTCTACATGTTGTTGTCTGGCCGAAGCTGCGATAATGATCGGTAATGTACGACAAAAACATGCGGTCGTAATGTTGCAGCCAATTATGAAAATACCGCAAAACATATGAGAAAACAAATAATTTATAAAGTGAGAAAACAATTCGAGTAGTTATTTATTAAATAATAAAAAAAAAATGTATTAATGGGTAAGTACCCTGTTTTTGGACCAATAAATCCTGTAGGTGCTGATAATAGTGCGTGAACACATCTTCGGTCGGAGCTGTAACCATCAAATCCCATGTCCATCTAACGGACTCACACTCCTCTAGCGTAGCGAATTTGTGTCTGCAATGCTTGAGCACATTTTGATTGATATGCCATCGACAGAGTAATCTGTTAGCGTTTGGGAATTTTGCTCTGCATGCCCCAAGCAACGCTAAATCTCTGTCGGTGACGACAACTTAACACATTCCAACACCCATTTGAAATTTGGCTATTTTTCACAGTCTAAAAAGCTAAACGCCATTGAGAATGTTCTGTTTGTTGAAGTAACCCCAACAATTGTAAAGAATGACAGTTTAAACAATGTGGTGTTGTATGTGGAGTCCATCAGCATGATTTCCGGGAATGTTGTCCACAGGGCATATGACGTGGGGTGAACAAAAAATATTTCCTTCAGCTCATCAGTGTGCTCATTTACCATGGGGTAATATGTATAACCTTGACGCCTCAAATGGACAAAAAGGAGTTGTATCGGAGTCAAATCACCACGACTGGCGCGACGTATCTTGTCTTGTGCACTATATACCGTTTTAAGGCTAGACACGTTATTCGGATCGCTATCTTTTAGTGAAGAAAGTATAATTCGTTGTGCTACTTGATGTTTTGTCAACTACTTCACCAAAACTAACTCACTTTCTTTTAATCGCATGGTCTGTGAAAAACCATGGAATGAGTCTACAAATTCATGATTACGCCTCGGACACTTGACCCTCAAGATCCAACCACTAGTTTTAGTGGTACCAGTTCGACCTTTTACAAATTTCGCCAGAAATCTGAATGGGCAATTAATTTTAGCGGTACTAGTCTGCCGTTCAAGTTCATCTTATAAACCTTCACGTGCAGACGTCCCATGTCTAGAACACTTAAATTCGATAGAGTACTTATAGCCCCTATATGTTTTAGTTCTTCCTTTAACAATAAGAAATCCTATCGATTGAGCAATAGATTGCACCCAATCAGTTAAATCAACTTCAGTACTGAACACCTAAAAAATAAAAAACACAACAACTTTTATAACTTTCATTTTTAACATAGAATTTATACATTTTTTTTACGAACTTTTGTTACTTATATTAGTTTTTTTTTACAAACTTTTATAAAAAATTTAACTTATAACAAATTATAATACTCTTTTGTAATACTTTTTTATAAACTTTTTACAATAAATACTTTTTACACCCTTTTATGCCCTTTTATAAAAATAACACTTTTTACCCTTTTATAAAAATAACACTTTTTACAAACTCTTTTATAAAAATAACACTTTTTACAAACTAACACTTTTTACAAAATAACACTTTTTACAAAATCTTTTATAAAAATAACACTTTTTACAAAATAACACATTTTAAAAACTATTTATAATACAAACCCTTATAAATACTAAAACTCTTTATAAAAATAAAACTCTTATGACAAGAGTACGTGTGTGGTTCTGGTGTGCGTTCACTTGTTGTGGTGTACGCTTTTTGTACGCGATTTCTGCACTGATATCTCTCTATCTCTCACAAACCTCACACACACAAGTAGTAATGTTTCTCTCTCTCTCTCTCTCTCTCTCTCTCTCTCTCTCTATATGATAGACATGTTAAAGTTTTAGATCTAGATCTAAAAACTTTTTAGATCGTTGGTATTGTGGTGATGTTGTGGTGATGTTGTGGTTATGTTTTGGTGATGTTGTGGTTATGTTGAACGCGTAACACACACCAGAACCACACATGTACTCTTGTTATAAGAGTTTTATTTTTATAAAGAGTTTTAGTATTTATAAGGGTTTGTATTATATATAGTTTTTAAAATGTGTTATTTTGTAAAAAGTGTTATTTTTATAAAGAGTGTTAGTATCAATTTGAATATGGTAAAGACTGATTTTTTTTTAAAACTCTAAAACTTGTTAGATCTAAAAAAAGATAAAGTGGTGGTGATGTTTCTGTGAGAAGTTGTTTGGTTTCGTTGACAATATCTTTTTAGATCTGTAATTTTTTTAGATCTAACAAGATTTTGAAGATGTGGTATATATAAATCTGGTAAAAACTATTTTTTTTAAAACTTGAAACTTGTTAGATCTAAAAAAAGATAGTGGTGGTGATGTTTCTGTGAGAAGTTGTTTGGTTTCGTTGGCAATATTTTTTTAGATATGTTATTTTTTTAGATCTAACAAGATTTTGAAGATGTGGTATATTTAAATCTGGTAAAGACTATTTTTTTAAAAAACTTGAAACTTGTTAGATCTAAAAAAAGATAGTGGTGGTGATGTTTCTGTGAGAAGTTGTTTGGTTTCGTTGACAATATTTTTTTAAATATGTTATTTTTTTTAGATCTAACAAGATTTTTAAGATGTGGTATATTTAAATCTGGTAAAGATTTTTTTTTTATTTTTTATTTTTTATTTTTTATTTTATTTTATTTTTTATATTTTTTTTTATAACTTGAAACTTATTAGATCTAAAAAAAGATAGTGGTGGTGATGTTTCTGTGATAAGTTGTTTGGTTTCGTTGACAATATTTTTTTAGATCTGTTATTTTTTTAGATCTAACAAGATTTTGAAGATGTGGTATATTTAAATCTGGTAAAGACTGATTTTTTTTTAAAAACTTGAAACTTGTTAGATCTAAAAAAAGATAGTGGTGGTGATGTTTATGTGAGAAGTTGTTTGGTTTCGTTGACTATTTTTTGTGGTGATGTTTTGCAGGTGATATGCAGTTTTATTACTGGATGGTAAAGTGCAGTTTTATCTCACTTTGCAACTTTAAATGAAAACTTTTGGTGCCTATGCAGTTTCATTACTGGATGGTAAAGTGCAGTTCTATCTCACTTTGCAACTTTAAATGAAAACTTTTTGTGCCTAATCAGTTTCATTACTGGATGGTAAAGTGCAGTTTTATCTCACTTTGCAACTTTAAATGAAATTAATAGGTTTTAAAAAAAGAGGCAATAAAAAAAAACTAAAGAGTTTTGGCATGGCAAATATGAATGGATTGCAACATTCATATTTGCAGCCAACATGATTGTTTATATCTCATAAAGAGCTAATAATCTGAGCCTTACCTCTTGTGTGTCAAATGGTGAACTAGACATGGTTGTTTGGTGTTGTTTGTGTTGTTGGTTGTTGCTTTTTGTTGTTGCTTTCTGCTTGCTTGGGAACTGGATTATGGGGTGCTTGTGTAGATTGTCCCTTTTAGTTTGTGTTGTAGCTTTCTGCTGGTGCTGATAGTGCTGTGGTGTTGTTGCTTTCTGTTTGCTTGGGAACTGGATTATGGGGTACTTGTGCTTGTGAGACTTTGTGTAGTTTGTGTTGTAGCTTTCTTGTTGGTGTTGTGGTGTTATGGTGATGTTGCTTTCATGTGGCATTATAAGCATGTGCCTGCTATGCAGCTCCCCTTTGAGAATCTTAGTTACTTTCTTTTGAACTTTTGTAGTTTTGGAATCCTACTTACCACATTCATGTTGAAAACGTGTAACTTGTGAATATTGTTGAACTTGTGAGGCTTGTGTCCTTGTGCAGTTTGAGACTTGTGAGACTTTGTGCAGTTTGAGAATTGTGAGACTTGTGCAGTTGTGAGACTTGTGCAGTTTTGGACTTGTGAGACTTGTGCAGTTCCTGTGAATTATTGACTTTGTGCAGTTCCTGTGAAATTGTGACTTTGTGCAGTTATGACTTAAAATTTTCCGAGGCGATGATGATAACCGAAACCGAATGGATGGTAAAGTGAGATCAAATCTCACTTTGCAACCTTCAGGTTTGAGCCTAAAAATTTTCCGAGGCGATGATGATTTTTGAGCCTTAAAATTTTCCGAGGCGATGATGATAACCGTAATCGAATGGACGGTAAAGTGAGATAAAATCTCACTTTGCAACCTTCGAATCTGAGCCTAAAATATTTTCCGACTACGTTTTTTTTTTAAAGTTATAAAACTGATTCACACAAAAAAAACTTGTAAAACTAAAAAAAGTTATAAAAAACTTGTAAAACAAAAAAATAACTTGTAAGAAAATAAGTTGTAAAAAAGTTATAAAAAACTTGTAAAACAAAAAATAACTTGTTTTACAACTTTTTGTGCCTATGCAGTTTCCATACAAACACAACACAAAACACCCTAAATCTTGGCACGGAAACCCATGCACCCTAATGATTGGCTAGGAGAGAGAAAACACAAACAACCTCTATTTTCACCTCCTATGGGATGCCTACATAGAAGGCCCCATTGAGTAAGCTTAAAAACCTTGTTTCATCTTAATGAAAGACCCACAAAAACCTCTCTCTTTCCTTAAAAGGCTAACATAAATATCTCTCAATGCAGAAAGCCGATAAGCTATCAATACTCTCCGTAGTATGAAAAAAGGGAGTTAATCCAAAAGTCTTGTATTTATGAAAGCATTTGATTATTTGAAGAAATCATATATCAACTAGTTGTTTTACATATATAACGTCATTATCATCTTACTACTTGTATAAAGGCAAATTGTAATTAAATTGTTTTTTCTTGAAAAAAAAATACTTATACATTCAATAACCACAAATAAGATTGTTAAAACTCATAACAAGATAACACGAGTTAAATTCTAAAAACTCCTGTGTAACTAGTCTATAAAAATTATAAATAAATGGATTTTGTTAAACACAACCCAATGAGTTATGTATAAGTATTTTATAAATACATAATTAACATTTAATAAACACTCAATAAACTCTAAACATTTCATAATTAACATCACTTACCTTTTTTATAATAATTAAAAGAATGTTTACACACAACTTATAGTAGGGTTGTGTTTAACAAAACCCTAAATATAATGTCGTGTTACTAGCTATTTACATATACTAAATTATCTACTAATTTAATGCATATTGATTAATAACAATAAAAATTTGAATAATTATGTGACATTATGTTTTGTTCAAAAGTTTGATAAATAAAGCTATTTTCTCGTTGTTCTCCTTGTTACAACTTATATATCACTAGAAAAACCTGATGATTGTTAACATGAAATCATAATATTTATTCAATGTTACTAGCAGGGTGTTCGCGCGTTACAGTAGCGGGTACCCTGAAATAAAAATTTTCGATAAATAATGTATTTTAATTTATTGTGTTCTTTTTAACAATAAATTTACGGATATCAAGAATTTCGTATAGCTCATGCCCCTTCGGGCTCGAACCCGTTGGCCCGTGTTTGCTCGGGCTCGAGCCCATTTGGTCTGCGCCCGTTCGGGCTCAAGCCCATTTGGGCCGTTGCTCGTTCGGGCTTGAATATTTGTATAATGTGCTTTATTATTTGTAGTAGTGAAATTTAATGCATGAATTGTGTTTTATTTAGTTGTACAATATGCTTTGATAATTTGTATTTCTTATGTAAGGGGTGTTTTAATAACTGTATTAATTGTATTTATTGACCATTTAAATAATTGACTACATTAAATAGCATTAATGTGGTGTTTCGTTATACACTATGCTTCTTGTCTTGTACGTTTGAAAATTATGTGCATTAAAGTGTTGTACACTTTGTTTATTTTCTTGTAAGTGGTAGTCATTATAGTCATTAATAACATTGACCACTTTAATAGAATTAATGTTGAAAGTCTGAAAATAATTCTGAAAATTACATCATGCTTATTTTATTGTACACTATGTTTATTTTGTTGTAAATCTGAAAATTGGTTGCAACTATTGTAAATTGTGCTTAAATGGTTGTAATTTTTCGTGAATAGGTGTTTTTAATAACATTAATGTTGTTTGATAGAATTTTGGTCTTAAAATGACATCACGCTTTATTTTGTTGTACAATATGCTTACTTTGTTGTAATTCTAAAAATTGGGTGCATTAAAGTGTTGTAAACCATGCTTAATTTCTTGTACGTCTTAAAATTAAAAGTGAGGTGCCTTCGTGCATTATAAGTAACTAGCAGGGTACCCGCGCGTTGCAGCGGCGGGTACCCTGAAATAAATTTTTTAGATGAATAATGTATTTTAGTTTATTATGTTCTTTTTAACAATAAATTTACGGATATCAAAAATTTCGTATAGCCCGTGCCCGTTCGGGCTCGAACACGTTGGCCCGTGTCTGCTCGGGCTCAAGCCCGTTTGGTCCACGCTCGTTCGGGCTCAAGCCCATTTGGCCCGTTGCCCGTTCGGGCTTGAATATTTGTATAATATGCTTTATTATTTGTAGTAGTGAAATTTAATGCAGAAATTGTGTTTAATTTGGTTGTACAATATGCTTGATAATTTGTATTTCTTATGTAATGGGTGTTTTAATAACTGTATTAATTGTATTTATTGACCAGTTAAATAATTGACTACATTAAATAGTATTAATGTGGTGTTTTGTTGTACACTATATTTCTTGTCTTGTACGTCTAAAATTATGTGCATCAAAGTGTTGTTCACTATTTTTCTTTTCTTGTAAGTAGTAGTCATTATAGTCATTAATAACATTGACCACTTTAATAGCATTAATGTTGTAAGTCTGCAAATTATATCATGCTTATTTTGTTTTACACTATGCTTGTTCTGTTGTAAATCTGAAAATTGGTTGCAGCTATTGTACATTGTGCTTAAATGGTTGTAATTTTTGATAAAGAGGTGTTTTTAATAGCATTAATGTTGTTTGATAAAATTTTGGTTTTAAAAGGACACCACGCTTTATTTTGTTGTACAATATGCTTACTTTGTTGTAATTCTGAAATTTGGGTGCATTAAAGTGTTGTAAACCATGCTTAATTTCTTGTACATCTATTAAGAGTGATGTGTCTTCGTGCATTATAAGTAGTATAGATATAGATAGCTACTCCGTGTGCATCATTGCGAAATTAAATGTGTATTTGAGATTTTTGAAAACTTTAGAGATTACATCATCAATTTAGTAAAATCATACATAAAGTCAACATTTTATTTATGACAAATTAAATGTTTCTTTTTCCATTTCATAAATATAGCAAGTTTGGTATTTATATTAGAGTAAACTTCAAAATTCATTCATGTGGTTTACCCCGTTTCGCACCATACATCCTTCTCGCAAAAGTTTCAACAGATACATCACTCTGTTAGTAAAAGTTAACCTATATACATCCCTCAGTTAAAATAAGGACTAACGGTGCAAATTATTTCTCCGTTATCTCCTAATGAGATAGATAATGTTTACACCGTTAGTCCTCTGGGTCAACGGTACTTGCACCGTTAGTCCTTTTTTACGTTTTCTTCCGTTTTTTTACGTTTTAGCCCCTTTTGTTTTTTTTTTTCGTCAGTTTTTTTACGTTTTCGCCCTTTTTTTATGTCTCCGCCAATTTTTTTACGTTTTCGTCTGTTTTTTTTACGTTTTCGTCCGTTATTTTGAATTTTCAGGTTAAAATCTCACGAGTCTTGATGTAAAACATCATTCCGGACAACTTTCGTGTTTTACACTTTTGATGGTTCGGACCAGAAATGGGTCAAAATCGTTATTTAAAATCGGTACTGAAACATTTTTATCCATTTTCATACGTTTTTATCCATTTCATACATTTTTATCCGTTTTCATACATATTATATGTATAAAAATGAATGAAAACGGATAAAAGCATAAGAAAAATGAACGAAAACGTAGAATAGTAGACGAAAACCAATAAAAGTGTATGAAAATGGATAAAAACTTATGAAAACGTGAAAAAAGAACGAAAATGTAAAAATACAGACGAAAACATAAAAAAGCAGACGAAAACATAAAAAACAGCCGAAAACGTAAAAAAAACAGACGAAAACGTAAAAAACATGCGAAAACGTTTATAACGGATAAAGACTTAAAAACACGGACGAAAACGTAAAAAAAAAACGAAAACGTAAAAAAAACGGTCGAAAACGTAAAAAAAATGACGAAAACGTAAAAAAACGGGCGAAAACATAAAAATACGGACGAAAACGTAAAAAAATGGAAAAGAACATAAAAAACGAAAGTAAACGTAAAAAAGGACTAACGGTGCAAATACCGTTAACCCAGAGGATTAACGGTGTAAACATTATCTATCTCGTTAGGAGATAACGGAGAAATAATTTGCACCGTTAGTCCTTATTTTAACTGAGGGATGTATATAGGTTAACTTTTACTAACGGAGTGATGTATCTGTTGAAACTTTTGCGAGAGGGATGTATGATGGAAACGGGGTAAACAACAGGGATGTATTTTGGAGTTTACTTTTTATATTAACTAAAGTTTTCATTACTGCCAAGTAACCAAATAATTCTTGATAAAATAGAACAATTTTTATGTTAAAGGAAAATTATTTTATATATCAATTTTTTTTATATATAAATAGACAAATTTCAACCATTTATTTTTCTATTGAGAAAAGAGAAAGAGATTTATAAATATTTAATTAAAAAAATTCACTACACTTATTTTTTTATAATTTAAATATCTCATTAACCGTTTATCGTTAGACAAAACAGATTATACCGTTACGACAACATTTAATTATCTTTCTATAAACAGACACTTTGATATATTTTCGAAAAAAATGTGGTATTTAAATACACATGACATATCACATGTGATTTAACACTAATATCGAAGTCTAAACAATTAACATCTGGTACTAAAATTGTATAAGTATTTGTCTACAAATGCAAAAGTTTTTTTCGTTTTTTGTAATGAAAAACACACATTCATGGTTCCCAACTATATATCACACACTGTATTCGAATTATATATTGTAACTGTTCATTCATAAAACTTCTATAATCACATGTGATAGCAACACATGTAGTAAAAATTACATGTTTTTTTTGTTTAAAATCACATGTGTTTGAGATAACGTGTGATTAAAATCCAATGTGATTTTTTTGTGTTTAATCCAACTTTGATGAATTAACTTAACAAAACTATAATTCGAAATATAATATGTTATATATAGTTGGAAAGCTATGAATGTTTAGTTTCTAAGAAAAAAAATGTTGGTCATTTGATAGGGCTATGGTTGATCATTTGACATGTAAATAAATGTTTGATATTTAAATAAACTTAAATATTTATATTACAGTAAAAAAAAAATGTTTTAAGTTTTAAATCGGGAAACGTAATTAAATACAGTAAAAAATTCGAAAATTAATCCATGATCATTAAATACATTTTTTTTTAATTTTTTTTTAAATACAACTTCACATATGCACACTAAACACATATGAAGAAGTGTTGACAAAAACCAATAAAAATAAAAAGTTTAAGTACTTACTCATTTCGACTCAAAATTATTGTTAGGAGACAAAAATCATATAGTTTAATAAAACTGAGTCAATTTAATTTTCAACTACTGAAATACAATATTCCTCCATCAAATTTTATAATTTTTACTCAAAAAAAAAAAAAATATGAACAATTATTTAAAAAAAACCGAAAAAAAAATAATTTTAAAACAAAGTGAGTATAAATTAACATCTTACCCTTTTTCCTTTAAAAAACCATAATCACTAGGGCTGTAAACGAACCGGACGAACACGAACGGAGCATTGTTCATGTTCATTCATTTAACTTTAACCGGACAAATAAACGAACATGAACGTTTATTCGGACGAATTTTCTTGTTCATGTTCGTTTATTAAAAAAATTAGTTGTTCATGTTCGTTTATTAAGACACTAAACGAACGGTAAACGAACGAACATAAATGAACATAGACAAACAAACATAAACTTTACAAATCTATGCACGATATATTGTTTTATAAGCGTTTTTTTATTTAAACAAACCAATTTTAAAATTATACAATTAAAATATATGATATACGAATATCAAATAAATAAATGAACATAAACGAACGTATAATCGAACGTTCACAAACATAAATGAACAGACCCGACTTTTGTTCATGTTCGTTCATTTAACTAAATGAACGTAAAATATGGTTCATGTTCGTTTATTTAACTGAACGTTCAGTTCGTTTACAGCCCTAACTAACACAAAAGGAAAATACATTCACAAATATTAACTAATCAAATAAATGCAAATTCCACCATTAGTTATCCAAATTTAATACCCAAATAAACCTAAATAGATACAAGATACCATCATAAATTTATAATCGTTGTTACTTGTTAGCTTTAAGTAGACACTTATCTTAAGTTAAGAAACAATTTCAAAAATTCAAAAAAAAAATTTCCATAAAAAAAAACCAAACCAAGCTAAATAAAACCAATAATAAAAAAAGAAAGAAAGTGGTCCCCACTTAAAGATCTTGTAACGTACGCTTACAAAACGGGCCCAAAAATTTGAACACTTTAAATACCCACAAATTCGTTTTCCCGCTACTCACTTTCATTCATGATCTGAATCTTTTTTTTACTATAGTTTTATTTACTCTCTCTCTCTAAAAAAACTCTTTCTCTCTCTAGCGGTCAATCCTAATTCTTCGGTTAACCCCTAAACAGCAGGTTCTTTTTAATTTTTTTTTTCAAATGTTATATCGTCTTATCTTCTTTTTTTTCAAATTAATTTTTGACGGTTACAAAGTTTAGCTTTTAAAAAAAAAAACGGATGGATCTTAACAAGAGTACTGAAAACTGATTAAGGTTAAACTATGTTTTTTTTTTAAAAGTTTAGTATAATGTTTGTCGGTGTAAGTGTAGTTTAATTATTTAATTATTTGCTTGAATCTACGGATGTGGCTGGTTACATTCTACCTTCACATAGCCCGCTCTCGCGGGGTTAGATATTGTTGTTGTTGTTGTTGTAATCTTTTCGTAAATCGCGTTGGAGAAATATAACTAATTGTTTTAATTGATTATTGCAGTTGAGTTAATTGTTGTAATATTTTCTTCTTTGGTTTATGGTGATTTAGGCGTAATCGTTATCAGTAAACTTTCCTTTTTTATTCATTCTGTAAATGTAGATAAACGCGACTTAATTAGGATAGATTGATAGATAGATAGAGTTTGTGTTTTTCATAAATCGATAGCAATGCTGCTAATTGTCTTTTTTTGATGTAATGTTTATGAAAATTTTATGCTTTATCGGGTTTGACTAGCTCTTAGTTAGAAACATAACTAAATGTTTGATTTGTGTTTTTGATGTTTGTCGGTGTTAATAATGCTATTAAAATAACCACTACCAAGGTGGCCTACTAGTGGTCTCGGGTTCAAATCTCACTAGATAAACATCTTGGGAAAAGGGTTTATATCTGAGTTAGAGACTTGATCTCCGTGGATAATGGTAACATGGATAGTGTCATATGTTTAATAAAATGTTATCAAATTGAAAGAATTAGCTGAGAGGTTGAATAACTAATTACAAATTGTTGGTATGAGGTTCAAACCTCACTAGGTAAACATTTTATGATAAGGGGTTTATAAATGGTCACGGGATATCCCGGTTAGGCTGCGTACATCTAAGTCAAAGGGTGTGTTTGGCGCAGAGCTTTTTGGAGCATTGAAGAGCAGTGAGCATTGAGCGTTGTGATTTTTAATGTTTGTTAGGCAAGTAGCAATTAGCTTTACCTATTTTTTCGGAATGCTCATTTTCCAATGCTCTATAAAGTAGCATTTAAGAGCTTTGGGCATTTAAGAGTTGTTTTACATATTATAACTACAACTACACCTACGTTACCAAACGTTTTTATAAAAAAAATACAGCTACTACTCACAGCTAATGCTCACTGCTACTGCTATTTTGACCAAACACACCCAAAGACTCACCCTCCCTAGGTAACCTGAACATGGATAACGTCATATGTTTAGTAATGCTATTGACTTGAATTAATTAGTTGAGAGGTTGGATAATTAATTGCTTGAATTCATTTATAAATCGAGTTTTTTGGTCTTTTTTTGATGAATGTTTGCTTTACTCTTACTTTCATTGGTATTATTATTGCAACTAGTTCATAGTTACAAATTGGAGTAATAAATTTATATGTTTTTTATATTTGGGGATTTTTCACCTTTAATATTGAATTTAGGCGTAATTGTGGTCTTTTGGTTTATTTATTAACTTTTCTAAATGTAGATAAACGCGTATTGGTTAAGCCTCTTTAGTGATTGTGTAAATGTAGATAAACGCGTCTTTACTATGTCTCTTTATAGATTGCGTAAATGTAGATAAACATGTATTGATTACGCATCTTTATTGTTTGTGTAAATATAGATAAGCACATCTCGATTGGGATTGATAGATGCGATGGCTGGTGTAAAAGATGAACTACTCGGATTCACTTCGTGTTCGTCGATTTCAGATAGTAGCTGCGATGCTAATACTCCGAGATCCAATTGTAGCCGTGGGTGAGCTTCGTGTGACTTTTGACCTCGCTTTTATGTTTTGTTGACCTTGTTTTGATTTTATTTCGGTTTCTTGAGTTTATGCGTAGTTAAAGAAAGATTAGTGTATCTAGTGATTTTGTGAGATGAATATCTAGAAACTCGTTCTCCTTTTTAATATAACTTGATTTTAAAAGGTAAAGATTTAAGATAGGTTATTGATTCATAAAGTTTTGTTATGCAGAAGAATCTTATAGTGATGAGTATATACAGATGATGACATTAAGTTTTTTTCTTTTTTAATTAAATTTTTTTGGAAGTTAATTGTGACATTGTAGTATAAATTTTGTGATTATATGCAATTTGGCTTTGCTAATTTTATGATACCCACTCTGCAAGTTATTTCTGTGAACTGGTTTTGTCTTTGTTTATTGTATCTTTTGATGGTACTATACTATACTATGCTGTATTGTTTTGTTTTTCTTCCCTAATATCGTGGTGTACGACACAGTGCTCTACTACTCTCAGAATGTTCTGTTTTACTTAACCAAAAAAAAAAAATTACTTTTGTTATAGGATATTTGTAGCTCTTAGTATAAGTATTTTGGTTGCTCCGAAGCCACTTTTTCACTCCATCATAGTACATTGATTCACTTTTTCACTTTTTCACTGCAGAAGTGTTGGTCAAACTAAACGTTCATCACAAGCAGGCTGGACAGAGAAAGAGGTTAGTTGGTGGCTATGTGGTCGTTTCGCTTATTTTCTGGCTGTATTATTGTGTTAATTACCATGTTGTCTCTTTTAATCTATGTTTCTAAAGTTTTGAACTATTCCACAACTAGATGCAGGGTACTGATATGTATGTTTTTCTCATTTTTTGCATTGCAGGACTCTACACTAGCTGACGTAGTAAAGAAGTTTAACGGGAGGAACTGGAAGAAAATAGGTGAGCTTGCGATGATGCTGTCACTTTGCGTTTTGATTATTGTTTCAAATGTTGCATTTCTTGTGCCCGCTTGCATTCGACATGCCATTGAAGGGCATTGCATTTTTATGATGATATTGACAATGCACTTGGAATTTAACCAAATTGATAGTAATTATAATATTCATCTTATATCCGTTTCCTTTGCCTTGTCTTGTGTAGCTGAATCAATTCCAGGACGATCAGATGTTCAGTGTCTCCACCGCTGGCAAAAGGTTCTGAACCCCGAACTTGTTAAAGGACCTTGGACCAAAGAGGTATCTATTGGACTCCTCTTTGATTAGTGTGTGTATTACTTTGTTGAAAAGTTGGTTATTAATTTCACTCTATATAATTGTTCAGGAGGATGACCGTATTAAGGAGCTGGTTGAAAAGCATGGGTGTAAGAAGTGGTCGCTTATCGCCAAGCACTTGGCTGGTCGAATTGGCAAGCAATGCCGGGAGAGGTAAGCAGTGTTACTCTACTGATTTGTTTGCGTATACCTTATGATAGTGATTAGGACCCAATCATATTTGCGTGAGGATTTCGTTTAGGAGATTTGGTATGTTAAGCTGCTTATATGCATTGGTTTTGTAAGTGGCGAATATTGATATATGCAGAATATACATAGTTGCATACTCTGTTTTGGTACTTATAAAGTTATGAGTATGCTTGTTCATCTCATGTGATTAAACTGTTTATCTGAAGTTTATTGCTTAAGGATTACTAAGTTCTGTATACTAATTTTGCTCATCGAACAAACCCATGCTACACTTGAACCAAAACAAATCACCGAGCCACTTTCCTTAAGCCATCTATCATCGTACTGGTATTTTTACCACTGCCATAGATCAAAAGGCATCGACTCTTATTTTTTCCTAACAATGAAACATGTCTTATGGTTTTGCAGGTGGCACAACCATTTAGATCCAGCAATAAAGAAAGACGCATGGACAGACGCGGAGGAATCAACTCTTGTGTATTACCATCAGGTTTACGGGAACAAATGGGCAGAAATTGCTAGATTTCTACCTGGAAGGTACAAACCATGAAGACATTACGAGATTTTTTCTTTTATGAATTTGACCATCACCTAAACACAAGTTTTTTGGATTCACAGGACTGACAATGCAATTAAGAATCACTGGAATAGCTCCAAGAGGAGACTGGATCTAAACATGCCGCCTACTTTTCCTACCAGAGCTGCATCCCCTGAGCTCAACCTAGCCAAGAAAAGAGGCAGGGACATATCATTAGTGGAGCAAAACACCGTTGAAAAAGAATTATTTAAACAATCAACGGCTTTGGAGGGCGATTTAAATACTTGTTCTACAAATCTGTCTCTTGGAAATCCTAAATCTGGTATCACCAATGATGATCGTCTAGGGTTTACTAGATATGCAAAAGTTCATAAGATAGAACCATCAACATCCCTAGATGAAACACCAAAAAGGCTTAGGGTAGCTAGTGTCTCGGATTTGAAACTCGCGACTTCACCCGATAATTCTTTCTTAAGTCTATCAACTTTGACGACTGAGAAACATATAGTGTCTGGAACACCTCCTTATAGGTCTTTGTGTTATCAGCCACCACAAGTCAAGAACTTGACCCTTTTATTAGAAAATTGTGGGTCTCCAACCACTCCCCCTGATCTAGCGCTAAGCATATCTGTCAATAACAGCAGTCCAGAATCTATTTTAAGGAACTCAGCATTAAGCTATAAGAATACTCCGTCAATCATAAGGAAACGAACTCCAAAAAAATCAGTTGAACCCTGTACACCTGGTGAGGCACAAACGAGTCATCATTGCAGCGAAAATATCAAGACTTTAGAATCAGAAAACGCAAAGAGAGGTTCAGAAGCGTGGCTTCATAGACCTCAGCCGTTTTTAGGAAGGCGTCTTGACTACATGTTTGATGCTGAAAAGGACCCAACACTCGTCAGATGTTGCACCCCGGGTTCTGTTACTCCATCCTCAAAAGCAAAAGTTATGTTGACTCCTTGATTTTGTTAAATTAGTAAGTCCCTGATTTTGTTCATAATTTTGAATATTTCGTTTCATGATTACAGTATATTATTTATGGCGACTCATATCTGTTTTTTTTTGGCGTGTGCAGACATAATAAATCTCACAGGACAATTGTCAAATATATATATCTTGTGGTGGTGCTGCGGTGGAAGTTGCTAGCTTGAAAGAAATGCAGGTGCGAAGAAACTGCTTGTTTCGCCTGATACTTAAATGGCTGGGTCTAAGTTCCTATTGCAAAACTTTATACCTTAATAATGGCACCATGCCTTTTTATGTGAATACTTTCTTTCTCTTTTTTGTACTTAACTTTGGAATACAATTTTGTTTTGGAATTGGTATCAATGATAGAGTATTGTTTTGTCGAAGATAATTGCTATTTAGGAAACAACGAGGTTTAGTACAAAGTGCATTACTTTTGATGCTTACATGATTTGCGCATAAATTGGAAAAGGCCTTTTGTTAAGGGAAAGCAAGAAGTTATAACTTATTGATGAGCATATGGTATGAACATTGAAAAAAAACAAGTCTGTTTTTTGCAAAAGGTTAATGAATGGTTAATTTTGATGGAAGATGTCACTTTTGATGGATTAAAATGATACCTGGGTCTATGATGTATGGTCTAAAAGTACGTCTAACAACATGAGATTGATTGACATGTTTCTAATCGAATGATTACGATAAAGAAAGATAAGTTGCATATTACACTTAAAATTTAGAAATAAAGTTAGATAACTGCTAACAAAAGATGCAATAAGTAGACGTCCTGCATGTGTTGTAGTGGAGAAGGACATTTTAGCAGGTTGGAGGTGTGACCCAAACAAGACTTTCAACATAGGGAATGATAATGGTATCATCAACAACAGCATAATGTTTATCCATAATTTTCAGGAAGGGTTTAACCTTGTTGAATGGTGCAGACGGATCGTACAAATGCACATCGATATTACTGTCATAATAGATGAAGTTGTTTTTCAGTGTGAACCCATACGGATACATGCCACCTTTATGAAAATGTGAAAAACCATTCTTCACCCATGATCCGTACTGATCTATGACCCACACCTCACAGTCACCAACACCTCTAGCGCATGCAATCACACAAAGCTTTCCGCCAAAAACTCCCAATTTAATCCACTGACGAAAACGATAATCTACTGCGTTCATAGGATCAGGAAGAGATATCTCGCTGAAAGACTCAGCAGCCAAGTCAAATGCTACTATAGTTAGTATCTTCAAGTCATCATTATAGCAAAGCCAGTGAAGAAGTCCATCATGTCCATCTACACAAACATGGATATCCCTATAAAAGTATGAAACACAGGAGGGAAACCTTTGGGTGATTAGTTTCCAACAACCTGATCTCATACTATAAACTTCCACTTGCAACCACTCTACAGACTGTTTATGCCGAACCATTCTAAGCTTAACAATTTTGTAATCATCATTCTTAGGATCAAAACCGAACCGAAAAGAATACCAGACTTTAGGATGAGAACGCACTGGTGTAGCATACGGGACCGTTAATAGCGTGGATAGAGAAGGGTTCCATACGTGAATGACAGAATCATCGTCGAACCCGACAGAAAAACATATTAAGCCATTAGCAGAATCCAAAACAGTGATTTTACGAGTTGGGAAGTCAACAGGAAACTTGATAAAATTCACGAGTTCGATGTCCGGAGATGCAGTAGAATATGCTTTAAAAGGAGATCCGCAGTTGAACACTAATAGAATTTCATCTTTATCATTATTGGTGATCGAACGACGAAGATGGGATTTAATAAAGTTGGCTTCGCGTAGAAGGGTATTCCATCTTTTACAAACGCACCTCGATTGAACAATATCTTTTGATGGTAGCCGGATCAGTATTTCTCTTGTAATATCGTCGCACAGTTTCTCCATAACCCTACTTCTTGCTATGAAAACGCATACAACCACCTATTTTTATAGACGAGACTTGAACCCTCAATTACGTACAGTCAAGTTTCTATGTAAGTTTATACAATATATGTAGATTTCAAAAAAGAAACAATAAAATAACAAATAGAAAAAGGAAGTAAAGATATTCCAAAACTTAGAGTATATCATGTTACCTATAAGAAATAATCTAAAGATCGACTTATTTACTTTATATAAATCCCACAAAATATACGTTTTCCATGTTTATTTTTACCTTCCATATTAAATAATCAATATCATTGTGCCTTCTTATACATACACCAATTCACCCTAATTATATTTAGGATATTGATTGATAAAACTAATCACTAATCAATATAGAGGTCATGGAGTGTGTCCGTAGTAAGACAGAACTGCCACTTGACATAATACGGTTCGACATACTACCTAGGCTTCCGGCAAAATCTATCGTACGTTGGCATTCGTCTATAAAAACAACCCTCAAAACAAATATATGTTTGTTTATATGCATCTCCACCATGCATGCAACCACCGAAGATGGCAACAAACTTATTGTCTTATCACGAACCACAACGTCAGATTCAGTTGAGTTCGGAACCATCGACTGTGAAGCACCTGATCATGATGGTTGTTTGTCCGTTACCAGCTTGCGAGCATTGCCATTTAAAGCCAGACGTGAAAAACTGCTTATTTTAGCATCTCTTCATGGACTTGTACTTGTAGCCATAAAAAATGAGATTAATGCGCTCGAATAATATGCATATTACTCCGATTTAATTTATGGAACCCTTGTATAGGTGAGATAGATGGAAGAGCATTGTGGTTGTATTATAGTTCTTATGAGGATGACTATAAGATTTTTTTGGGTAAAGGGGTAATGTGCCTCCGGTAAAATATATAACTCCAAAAAGACGTTTAGTGTCACACCCTCGCCGGAGGCGGAAATACGAGGTGTAACGGAAGGGAACATAAGCACAAGATAATAGAACATACCAACGTTAAGATTAAAAAGAAATAATACTCCATTACAATACTAGTTTAGCCGTCATCGGCAAATATATTACAAAGTTTAGATTCCAAAATATGAGTTTTATTACATACAACTTGTAGCGACAAGTGAAAACTTCTTTATGCAAGACTTGATAGAAAAGCTTACTAACGATCACCTGAAATGCATGAGATAAAAACGGGTCAACTATGAAAATAGTTGGTGAGTAAACACGTTTAGCGGAAATAAGAAAACTCGTAAGAAAAATTCAAAGCATTCGGTCAACGAAAAATAGTTCTCAAAGCAAAGGCATTGTGTATCCACTCAGTTCCAAATTCCGCCCATACCAAACTTGCAACCTGTGTGTACACAACCCATTGCACAAAAATGTAGTGCTTCAAGTAGTCAAGTGTAAGTGGTCATAATAGTTCCCAATATAGTACCATAAATATAATAATGTAGGGATGCTCCGAACATAGGAGGCTTCGCACTGCTCCAACAAGGGAGACTCCTTTGTCACTCGACCACCTAGGCGAGATTTATTGAGACACTCCACCAACAAGGCGAGACTTCTTTGTCACTCGACCACTTAGGCGAGATTTATTGAGACGCTCCACCAACAAGGCGAGACTTCTTTGTCACTCGACCACCTAGACGAGATTTATTGAGACGCTCCACCAACAAGGCGAGACTTATTTGTCACTCGACCACCTAGGCGAGATTTATTGAGACGCTCCACCAACAAGGCGAGACTTATTTGTCACTCGACCACCTAGGCGAGATTTATTGAGACGCTCCACCAACAAGGCGAGACTTTAGGACAAGGTCATAACATGTACGGTTCAATAAGTTCTAACAAGTCATAATTTCGTAATTAAGTTCAAGGATTTGATTCGAGTTCACAAGTTCTAATTAAAAGAGTTCACAAAAGTAAGAATCAATTTAATTCAAGTATGGTTCATGCATTTCGCCCCAAAAATATAGTAAAACGGTAAAAAGGGGGTGTGATTACTCACTTGGTAAACTGAGGCGATGACAAAAGTGAGTACACCGAGGTATAATGTGATGTGTCAACCGGGACCTATTACGAATGATATGATATGTCATGAGTTGCAATGTAATGTTATGCATGCACTTCGTATGTTATTTATACCATTTGCGAGTTTTGAAAATAATATAACTTATCGTCGAAAAATACTCTTTTGACGTCTTGACCCCTCAAAATCACTTTACAAGTTTTTACGTCAAAATGTCATCCTACAATGGTTTTATAATGATTTATGGTGAAATTTCCACTTTTCGTCGCAAAACAATGTCGTCGGAAAAATCATGAAATTAACAAAAATGGCTCCGGAAAAGTAGTTGTAAAACGGTGTACGTCGATCGTCAGAGAACGAACTCGACGGTTTTGGAAAGTTTGTATCGATATCTAAAAGTTTCAGTTCAGGAGTTTTCGTCCAAAAGGTCTCGATCATAAAGATATCAAAGGCTAAAGTTGGTGATTTTTGCTAATTGTGTGCAGAAAATAAGTTTCGGCCAATGTTTGAACGTCCGTAATTAAATCACTATAACTCCGCTTGACAAACGGCTTTTTGTTTTGAAAAATATGGCCGATGAACTTGATTTTACTAGAAGACATTTCGTTATAAAAAGTTTCACATCATGGCTAAAAACTGCCGCAAACATAGCCCTTACAGCTAATAAAATACTTGTAACGTAATAATATTATAGTTTTTCAGAAAATAATATTTACGGCAACTTTATAAAAACGTGTATATATTTGTCGTTTTAAATCCGTTTTCTACGTAAAATATGTCCTTAGCTTCGTATCGAAGTAAACTAATATATTTTTGATAAGTCGAAATAATTTGTGAAGCTTAAGGCTCGTTTTTGACCCAAACAATGTAAAAACAGCAAAGCTGAAAATCCTGAAAATAATACGTTTCGTCGTCAAACTTTAAAAATTCACCACGGCTTCGTTATAACTCCGTTTTTATCCGTTCAAAAGGCCACGGATTCGTTTTAAAGTATATTTTCTAAATATCAAGGCCGAAATGTCGTACCAACAGTAGGTTTTTCCAGAATTTCGATTTAAGGACAGAACGTAAAATATAGTTTACGAAAATAGTTTTTCTCGGACAAAACCTATTCTAATCCCTTCAAATCAACTCCAAAGCTAATCTAATCCTACCATACACCTTCTTAGGGTGTCATGGGTTCCTAATCACCATCAAGACCAAAGAATACCATGGGAGTAATTATAGGATGACCATATTGTATATATAACTCAAAAATCATGAAATAAATGGCATAAATCACATAACATGCATATAAGCTCCAAAAATGAAAAGAAACTTATGGAAATGAAGAGGAAACATAAAAATGATAAAAACATGCTTACTAGTGAAAATGAAGAGGTGAAAGTAACAAGGATTAATCCTAAATACTCTTGGTTTTTATTTCAAAACCTAATAAAGAGTATACACTAGATTGTTAAACACTTGATCTTGATAAAATTTTGATCTCTTGGAACCTTGATGTGTGTAACCGGTTTTTGAGCAAGAACAAAGAGAGAAGAATGTTTTTCTACTTGGTGAGTATTATGAGTGAATGAAAAATGAATGAACCTTTTTCCTTGGAGTGTGAATATAAACAATCAAGAAGCAATTTTTCCAACATTAAATGCAATCAACACTCCTTGGCCGGTTTTTAGGGACAATGGTCTCTCAAAATATATATATTTTTTTTTTAAAATGTAAACTTGTATATATATTGTGTATTATTTGTAAAGAAAGTGTAGTAAAAGTGTAAGAAAATGTACAAATATAGGCAATTGGAAATTTTTGGTACAAGTAAGTTTTTAATAGCTCAAAATAGGATGTAATGAGATGATAAAAATTTTAAAAATACTTTCCTTGTGAAAATTGAGTGATAAAATAATTATCGTACAATTTTTAAGAAACACAACGTAATAATTTAATTTTAACGATTATATACCAAATAATTTCAAAACACTAGTTACTCTCAAAATATAGTTTTTACAACTAAATGTAAGTATAAAAATATGTCGGGATCATTTTTGAAAGTAACGGATTAAATATTTAAAATAATAACTCACGCGATAACGTTTATTAAATATAAAATTTACGCGTTAAATATGAAATGAAATGCCATGAATGAATTAATATGATGCATATTTAATTTAAGAAATGACCGGAATTTGAGAATTGTGACATTCTTCCCATGTCAGCGGAATCACGTCCCCGTGATTCG
This sequence comes from Chrysanthemum seticuspe, assembly GCA_019973895.1. Lineage (NCBI taxonomy): Eukaryota > Viridiplantae > Streptophyta > Magnoliopsida > Asterales > Asteraceae > Chrysanthemum > Chrysanthemum seticuspe. The sequence goes on along the minus strand of BPTQ01000003.1, from coordinate 253,264,459 downwards.
ATTAACGATACTATGGTCCGAACCTCGACAAGAGTTCTAAAAGTTCATGCTCATACGAACAGTCTAAATGATCATATCAATGCCCATGCGTACAGGTTCCCCATTCAACTAAGTACGTGCCCGTGATTAGATTGGATAGGGTAAACTCGCCCAATATCGAACGTAGCTCTCAAAAGACCTTTAGGTTGTCGATTATAATCTAATCTCACAACTCATCAAACAAGAACTGTCATGAGATTAAACTAAACCGACTTGAGTAAACTTGTCTCTTAGCTTGATTTTCGCAACTCATCAAACAAGAACTGTCACTAGATCAAGCTAGGAAACAAGTTGTTAGAAAGGTAGGATTCCAAATCCTTGAATGAAGTCTTTTGAAAGATTCGCTCGATATTCGATTTGCTTACACAATCAAATCCAATCAACAAAATATATAACAACTAAGGTCGATATCAATAGGTCTCAAATTAATCAATGTCGTGAACGTGGTAAGAATTGGGAGGAAGTTATGCACTCAAAATCATGTCGCACAGAAATAAAGTGGTTGCTCAAAAGAATGTACCCGTTAAGCGTCGCGGGCTTCCTCGGTACCCAAATAGAATGCTCGACCACGTACGGGAGGAATTTCAATGTTCTGATCTTGTGGGCCTTCTATTGCTAATGCCAAGTTTGGACGATTACCTCCTTGATTGGGAGTTCTTTTCAGCTTTGGACAGGTATTGCGAAGGTGATCTAGACTTCCACACTCGTAGCATGCTTTTCTCTGTCCTTGATTCCCAGTTCTGTTTGAGCAATTTCGAGAGAAGTGGCCCGTCTGTCCACATTTGCCGCACCTTCGGCAGTCTCCTGAGTGATGATAATTACATCGAGTACACAAAGGATGTGGACCTTTATATCTTTTGCGCTCCTGGGTAGTCGCTCCATAGTTCCTGGTTATTCGTTGCCTCTTGTCTTGTTGACCCTGGTCTCGGCTTCCCTGGTGATCCTCCTGTCGCTTTCGTCCATTGTTTGAAGTACCTTCTCCGTTGTTGGTTCGTCTAGCATCGAGATGTATTATAATTTGGGTGAGTAGATCCGCTATTCCAGCAGCGTTGTTGTCTGGATTGTCATTGTTGTTTGAGTTGCCGTTGTTGTTACCTCCTGAGCGTGTGTTTCTTGCAGCCATGATCCTACAGAGGACCAAAACATCGGGTTGAGTAAACGACATTCGAACGAAGTCAGATGAGGTGCAGAACGGTGGTAATGTGTGTTATAGTGATCGAAATATGACAGGATCAGAATCGTGATATGTCTAACAAGTCGAAAGATGGAAAAGAGAGGATATAAAGAAGGTACGGTAATGTAGACGTGAACGTAAAAACATGCCATGCATACCCACCCGACCAATGCAACTTCAGGTGACCAGACTCAAAAGACTCGACCAAACATGATTTAAAACTACCACTCTTATCATTGCATGGTTCTTCATAAATTAGACATAGTTGATCAGGCTATGTATAATTTATGAGTAACGATGCAACGATAGGACTAGTTGACTCGGATGATGTTCAATGTTTAATAAAATAAAATAAAATAAAAATTTTTCCGGTTATAGCTGTGATTTTTATTTTTGAAAAATCGGCATTCTCTATAACCTTTGGCTCTGATACCAATCTGTCACACCCTCGCCGGAGGCGGAAATACGAGGTGTAACGGAAGGGAACATAAGCACAAGATAATAGAACATACCAACGTTAAGATTAAAAAGAAATAATACTCCATTACAATACTAGTTTAGCCGTCATCGGCAAATATATTACAAAGTTTAGATTCCAAAATATGAGTTTTATTACATACAACTTGTAGCGACAAGTGAAAACTTCTTTATGCAAGACTTGATAGAAAAGCTTACTAACGATCACCTGAAATGCATGAGATAAAAACGGGTCAACTATGAAAATAGTTGGTGAGTAAACACGTTTAGCGGAAATAAGAAAACTCGTAAGAAAAATTCAAAGCATTCGGTCAACGAAAAATAGTTCTCAAAGCAAAGGCATTGTGTATCCACTCAGTTCCAAATTCCGCCCATACCAAACTTGCAACCTGTGTGTACACAACCCATTGCACAAAAATGTAGTGCTTCAAGTAGTCAAGTGTAAGTGGTCATAATAGTTCCCAATATAGTACCATAAATATAATAATGTAGGGATGCTCCGAACATAGGAGGCTTCGCACTGCTCCAACAAGGGAGACTCCTTTGTCACTCGACCACCTAGGCGAGATTTATTGAGACACTCCACCAACAAGGCGAGACTTCTTTGTCACTCGACCACTTAGGCGAGATTTATTGAGACGCTCCACCAACAAGGCGAGACTTCTTTGTCACTCGACCACCTAGACGAGATTTATTGAGACGCTCCACCAACAAGGCGAGACTTATTTGTCACTCGACCACCTAGGCGAGATTTATTGAGACGCTCCACCAACAAGGCGAGACTTATTTGTCACTCGACCACCTAGGCGAGATTTATTGAGACGCTCCACCAACAAGGCGAGACTTTAGGACAAGGTCATAACATGTACGGTTCAATAAGTTCTAACAAGTCATAATTTCGTAATTAAGTTCAAGGATTTGATTCGAGTTCACAAGTTCTAATTAAAAGAGTTCACAAAAGTAAGAATCAATTTAATTCAAGTATGGTTCATGCATTTCGCCCCAAAAATATAGTAAAACGGTAAAAAGGGGGTGTGATTACTCACTTGGTAAACTGAGGCGATGACAAAAGTGAGTACACCGAGGTATAATGTGATGTGTCAACCGGGACCTATTACGAATGATATGATATGTCATGAGTTGCAATGTAATGTTATGCATGCACTTCGTATGTTATTTATACCATTTGCGAGTTTTGAAAATAATATAACTTATCGTCGAAAAATACTCTTTTGACGTCTTGACCCCTCAAAATCACTTTACAAGTTTTTACGTCAAAATGTCATCCTACAATGGTTTTATAATGATTTATGGTGAAATTTCCACTTTTCGTCGCAAAACAATGTCGTCGGAAAAATCATGAAATTAACAAAAATGGCTCCGGAAAAGTAGTTGTAAAACGGTGTACGTCGATCGTCAGAGAACGAACTCGACGGTTTTGGAAAGTTTGTATCGATATCTAAAAGTTTCAGTTCAGGAGTTTTCGTCCAAAAGGTCTCGATCATAAAGATATCAAAGGCTAAAGTTGGTGATTTTTGCTAATTGTGTGCAGAAAATAAGTTTCGGCCAATGTTTGAACGTCCGTAATTAAATCACTATAACTCCGCTTGACAAACGGCTTTTTGTTTTGAAAAATATGGCCGATGAACTTGATTTTACTAGAAGACATTTCGTTATAAAAAGTTTCACATCATGGCTAAAAACTGCCGCAAACATAGCCCTTACAGCTAATAAAATACTTGTAACGTAATAATATTATAGTTTTTCAGAAAATAATATTTACGGCAACTTTATAAAAACGTGTATATATTTGTCGTTTTAAATCCGTTTTCTACGTAAAATATGTCCTTAGCTTCGTATCGAAGTAAACTAATATATTTTTGATAAGTCGAAATAATTTGTGAAGCTTAAGGCTCGTTTTTGACCCAAACAATGTAAAAACAGCAAAGCTGAAAATCCTGAAAATAATACGTTTCGTCGTCAAACTTTAAAAATTCACCACGGCTTCGTTATAACTCCGTTTTTATCCGTTCAAAAGGCCACGGATTCGTTTTAAAGTATATTTTCTAAATATCAAGGCCGAAATGTCGTACCAACAGTAGGTTTTTCCAGAATTTCGATTTAAGGACAGAACGTAAAATATAGTTTACGAAAATAGTTTTTCTCGGACAAAACCTATTCTAATCCCTTCAAATCAACTACAAAGCTAATCTAATCCTACCATACACCTTCTTAGGGTGTCATGGGTTCCTAATCACCATCAAGACCAAAGAATACCATGGGAGTAATTATAGGATGACCATATTGTATATATAACTCAAAAATCATGAAATAAATGGCATAAATCACATAACATGCATATAAGCTCCAAAAATGAAAAGAAACTTATGGAAATGAAGAGGAAACATAAAAATGATAAAAACATGCTTACTAGTGAAAATGAAGAGGTGAAAGTAACAAGGATTAATCCTAAATACTCTTGGTTTTTATTTCAAAACCTAATAAAGAGTATACACTAGATTGTTAAACACTTGATCTTGATAAAATTTTGATCTCTTGGAACCTTGATGTGTGTAACCGGTTTTTGAGCAAGAACAAAGAGAGAAGAATGTTTTTCTACTTGGTGAGTATTATGAGTGAATGAAAAATGAATGAACCTTTTTCCTTGGAGTGTGAATATAAACAATCAAGAAGCAATTTTTCCAACATTAAATGCAATCAACACTCCTTGGCCGGTTTTTAGGGACAATGGTCTCTCAAAATATATATATTTTTTTTTAAAATGTAAACTTGTATATATATTGTGTATTATTTGTAAAGAAAGTGTAGTAAAAGTGTAAGAAAATGTACAAATATAGGCAATTGGAAATTTTTGGTACAAGTAAGTTTTTAATAGCTCAAAATAGGATGTAATGAGATGATAAAAATTTTAAAAATACTTTCCTTGTGAAAATTGAGTGATAAAATAATTATCGTACAATTTTTAAGAAACACAACGTAATAATTTAATTTTAACGATTATATACCAAATAATTTCAAAACACTAGTTACTCTCAAAATATAGTTTTTACAACTAAATGTAAGTATAAAAATATGTCGGGATCATTTTTGAAAGTAACGGATTAAATATTTAAAATAATAACTCACGCGATAACGTTTATTAAATATAAAATTTACGCGTTAAATATGAAATGAAATGCCATGAATGAATTAATATGATGCATATTTAATTTAAGAAATGACCGGAATTTGAGAATTGTGACATTTAGGTACATAGGATGAGGGTGAAATCCCTCATCTCAGCCCAATAAAAGGCAAAACAAATGCAACAATTGTGCTTCAAACCTAAACAATAATAAGAGAGACATACCAATCTTATGAACTAAACACAAAGAAGGAAAATTACTTCCTGACATGACCACGAAGATGGATATCAAATTGATCACAAAAAGCCTACAAGCGGTAAATCATAAACCTTATCCTCGTATCCGTCATAGTAATTAAGATCATCTTCAAAGAATCCTCCTCCACCAGTCGAAGACATATAGGATTTTACGGCTAACAAAGTCTTGCAATGTTTATATTTACTCGTTGAAATCTGACTCATGGAGAAAAGTTGAATCAACGAATGAGAACGACGCTCCACTGATTCCAAACTGGAGCTGTCGTTACTTTATGGACGCGAAGTATTCTTTTTAATGAAACTTTTTATTTCTTAAAACAATTTAAAATCGGTGGAAAAATATGGATTTGGAAGTTTGACACAAGGACGGAAAAGTTTACAACGTGGACATGTATCACTATTAAGAGGTGTAGAGTGTTTCAAAATTTTAGTTCAAAGTGGATGTCTTTACTCGTACATTAGATATATCATTTGCAATAAGGTTCAAATTCCTCATAAAAAGGTGCCTATCGAGTTGTGGAAAATGAATCAAGATACAAAATACTAGATCAAGCTAGTAACATATTGCCCCGTTTGAATCCTGTGCACTTGATGAGTAATGGCAATTGGCTCATGTTTCATGAGCTAAATGGTGATTGAGATCTCTACATGGTAGATCCATCTACAAAGAAGCATATAAAAGAAGACGAACCCCGTTTGGTTAACACATATGGGGTGTGTAGAATCCAAGATCCGGACTCAACTAGGGTATGAGTAACATTGATTGATTGGATGCACAACAGAATAAAATAACACAATCAACATTACTAATAAAGTTTTCTTTATTAATTAAAATAAAGAAACTATTACAACTATTATACACACGCTATAATCGTGTGTCTAGACTCTCATTGAAGAGTTTTTGCTATGAATTAAAATGAAAGGGATACTGGAAAGGGATGATCTGTAACCACTACGCCTACCCTTTTTATATAGTAGAGGGAGGTTACAGACCCTAATAATTAGCTTACTATGAAAGCTACTAAATATTACAAATAAGCCGTCATTGTTTCTTCGTTCTTCTTTCTTTCTTGTGGTTTTGTAATTTGCAATTCCCAACAGGGTGGATATCCCCGGAAAAGGAAAATAAATTGAGACGTTTGTGTCACCATATCGTTACAATATCGACTAGTATTTAGATTTGACCACATATTTTCGTTATTTAGTAGATAAACAAGAAAAAGATATTTTAAAACTTGGTATCAAATTTTAAAGATAAGTTTATCGAAGAACATATTCTACAACCAAGGGGGTGTTAGCTGTACACTAATAACGAGATAAGATCAATTAGTAGGCAAAGAGATATGATCAATTAGCTAGTGATTGGCATGTCATGATTAGTGATTGTTTCCTTATATAGATCATAAGTTAGGCTATAAATATGGCTTGTATTCCTGCATTGTGAACCGATCAATCAATAAATCAAATATTAATCATTATCCCATTATCTGTATCGTGTAAACTTACATAATCTGGGATGGTAATTCGGGTCGGGTTCGGGTTGGCGAGTTCGGGTTGATAGGTTGGCGGGTCAACAAACCCTAACTTGAACCTGGCCCATTTAAATCATCGGTCTGCTATGTCAACCCTAACATGTTTACGCATAACCCGAACCTGACCCATTTAACCCGTATTTATACTTGGGTTGTCGGATTAAATAGGTTATACGGGTTGAATAAGTTAAACGGGTTTCCGGTTGACCCCTTTAACCCTTTTGAATACAAAAGTTGACACATTACACGAGTTAAACAAGTTAAACAGGTTTGAGGGTCGACGAGTTTAACCCATATAATAAAATATAAAAATAATTTTTATTTAAAAAAAATTAAAAATCAAGTTGGCGGGTCTACTCTCTTAATTTATTTCCAACCCAAACCTGAACTGTTTGATAAACGAGTTAGATAGGTCGACTCACACCCGACCCGAAATCTATTTAAACTCAATCCAAACCTGTTAGTTTTCGTGTCGGTTTTAGATCGAATTTCGTGTCAGGTCAAAAATTGCGACCCCTATTTTAATCCAATCCACTGGATATGATTACATATTTTCGTAGATAAACAAGGTAAAAATATTTCTTCAAAGCATAAGTTTATCAGGATGATATTTTACAACCATGTATATCATAACCTTATTTATATATCTTAATAATTCCGATGAGAAAAATTCATTTACTTACTTTTATTTTGGTGCTTACTAATTGACAAATCTACACTATTATTTAGTTTGTTCTAATGGTGGAGATTAAATCAAAGATTTAATATGTTTAACCTTAATTCTCCCAACTATATAATGCTTTTATTTCTTTTTCTTTTTTTCCGTTTCTCCTATTTTTACACACTTCGTGTGTGTTTTCCACTACTCTCATCTCTTCCCTCCAAAAACAATTATCCCGATCGACAATTCTTTATTCCGATCATCATCATTGTTCCGATCACCATCACGATTCTGATCACCATCACTGTTCAGATCATCATCTAATCATCACCTCCCGATCATTACCATTCTTTTTTATGGCTTCTTTTGATTTGAATGAACGGTTTATTTGAGAAGCTCATTTGATTGATATTGTTGTGATTGATAATATTATCGAATCAGTTGATAATTATGTCGATCAAGTTGTTAAAATTTCTACTTATCAAGTTGTCTATTCTATTTAGTCTTTACGAGTGTCGAAAACCCGCGCGATGCAGCGGGATTGGCCTCAAAGGACTTACTTTGTAGCGACACTTAAACCTCATGGGCTGTTTTTGCCAAGTTGTGAAACATTGCATTTAATGTTTGGACTTACTTTGCAACGACACTTAAACCTCAGAGACTGTTTTTGCCAAGTTGTGAAACTTTGCATTTAATGTTTGGACTTACTTTGCAGCGCCACTTGAACCTAAGGGACTGTTTCTGCCAACTTAGAAAAGATTGCATTTAATGCTTGGGTTGGGTACTGTTTTCCTCCCCGCTGTTTAGTATATATAATAATAATAATTATGTGCGCAAATAAAAAAGTCATGCGTAAATATCAATTCCCTAAGAAAATATATGTATGTGGACAAAGTGATAAATCTTCTCCTGATCCACTTATACACATTTACAATGAGTTAGTGACACATGCTATCCTTCAAGACAGTCTTTTTTACTTTTTTTGGGTCCAGAAAGACAGCTTTGACTCAAACTCTCAAAGATAATGTAAAGAATTACTACTAGAGGCTTCACATACGGCGGAATATTTCAACAGGGAGAAAGGATGGCGTTTTGGCTATAAATAAGGGAGTTTGATAAGCTGATCATATATACAACATAACCCTTCAAATAAAAAACCAAGCATTATGATGAAGTCATCTCCTCTCACATATCTTGCTGCTGTGCTGGTTGCGGTGGTGGTGATATTGCAGCTGCAGGTCCCTCAAGCTCAGGCCGACACCTTCTCATGTGCTGGCTCTATTCTCTGCAAGGGCCTTGCGCAGAGTGACTGTGATGCTGCTCGACGCCAGATTCAGCCCAACAACCGCTACTTCACTGGCGGAAACAAAGGAGCCACAGGGGTTTGCTAAGGCCATTGTGGACTCTTCGTCTCCGGTTCCAACTGTGACCTCACTGGCAACGAGATGATCACTGCCTTTAACGAACTCCGTTCTCGGAACTGTAAAAAATGTGGTATCAAGACTTACAATGATGGCTGCAAGTTCAAGGCCGATTATGTTTCTGGTTGCTAAGTGTGTTGCTATATATATCTACCTCTAGCTCTCATGCATGTTCATCAATAAAACAAAAGCTAGGGAAATTAATTAAAAAATATATATACGATATAATATATGAGCTCGATCATCTTCGTGATCATGGACCGCATTGTAACTGTTATACGGTAGTATACTTATGATTTGCTATTGAATAATGTATCGTTACATTAAGAGGTACAATGAATAATCGATGGATTTATTTTGAGGTTTTTCAAGGAGTAAATCGATTTTCATGACTCTTATACCTTCTTCGCAAACTAGCTACTAAAGGAAAATTAAAATAAATCCTCTAACAACACTAAAAGTCCTCTCAAATTCCAATCTTGACCATACAGCATGGCCAAACCGGGCATGGTCCGGCAAACACGACTCGAGGCATTAATCATGACTCTTCTACTTTGGTTATATCATATCAATAGTGCAAATAATCCATTATGCAATCAACTCGACTCGAGGGATAGGAGTTCAACTATATTGGAATAGGAATTCTTGATCACATGCTATGAAACTTAAAAGGTGTTGGCGTATTATCATGTGGAGTGCTAAGAGCATCTCTCGTCCTACCTTAGTTTAAGGTCGCCAAGTAGGACTCGTTTTATTTAAGGTGCACACATACAAAACGCAACACCAATGCTGCACTAAAGAATCACTAATGATGCGATTTACTAACTCCGCGTGAGATGGCTAACACTGCTAATCCCGCACGAGGTTGCAAACACCGCGCAATATTACTAACCCTAATCGCAACCATCTCCTCCCTCCCTCACTGCCTTCCACCTCCATCCGCCATTGCTGCCTCCCTCCGAGCTCGATTTTACCTCTTTTTAGCCTAAATTTCTTGTTTTTTTCTTCATAGAAATGGACTTTAACTTTGATTTAAATGGTTTAGATGCATCAAACAGTCAAGAAAATGATTTAAAAAATGAGATTTTTGAAGATCAAGCCCAATATTTGTTAAACACAAACCCAAATATAGAAAATGAAATCCCTCCTCATGTTCAAGAATACCACCAAGTTGAGATTGGAGATTTTACTCGCGAAATTTACATTGGAACTCATAGGCTAGGCCGGTTTCTTCGGATGATGATACATCACATTTTAGCTATAACTAGCAATTGTACCCGCGCGTTGCTGCGAGGGCTTTGTGTTTTTATACAGAAATATTTTTGTTTTCTTTTTGGTGTGTTTTTTTTTTTTTTTTTTTTTTTTTTTTAATGGTTTAAATTATAAAATAGCTAAAATGGATACAAAAAGGTTGGTAGCATGCATGAACAGGTGAAACATAGCCTAAAGAAAAAAGAACCTAAAAAAACCAAAAGAAGGAAACCATAGAAAGCAAAAATCCAAAGTTACAAAGGAATTTACACACGTAACAAAGTTACAACTTTCTGCTTCTCGTTTCAAACCTGCATAGCAAAGAACCAAAGCAAGTATTTAAAAAAAATGTATGTCCAGGAACTTTTTTTTTTTTTAAAGAAAAAACAAAAAAAGACAAATATTGTGACTATCTATACTACATTATAAAGCATTTGGGACTTTCTATTAAAGGAAGTCTTAAAATTTTAAGACTAAAAACATTACTATAAAGGGAAAAGTAGAAAATTAATGTAAAATATAAACATTTAAATCTCATTAAAACCATATGTAACCACCCTCCAATAATGATACATTTTAATAAAATTGTTTATAAAAAAAACTCATCATAGTTAAACCACTAATTTATTACTAAAATTTGAAAAATAAAAATGTTTACTATTTACACTATTAATAACTAGTTATAATACCCGTGCATGCACGAGGTTTTGACAAAAAAATTTATTCTGTATTAATACTCAATATTGTGTCTTTAAAGGTAATTGCATATAATTATATAGTTATAAGTTTCGTGCACGCACGAAGTTTACACATAAATCAAATTTATTTTAACATTTTAGTTCAGTATCTACACATATAAGAATTTGCCCATGAAAATTGTGATATAAGTACAACTAATACTTATACACGAGTTTTTCATTATGAATTAATATCCATTAGAATTTGGTAAAATATTTGTAAAAATTTATGTTAGGTAACTCGAGATTTAATTTTATTTAGCTGACAAAAATGTTGATGTTGTTATTTAAATTTCACTACTGATATTATGTTGTACACATGATGCAAGTTTAATAGCAAATAATGAGTGTTGATAAATTTAAAATATACTCCTTAAAGTTTTTTAAAAATATTTTTCTAGATATCATTATATAAATAAATAAGAATTACATGAGTCATTGTTATAAGTACAATCACATATATTTATTTTTATATTAAAGTAACCCGTGCTTACAATTTGATAATTATATTCCAGTTTTCAGTAATTTAGTCATATTTAAAATGTAAACTCGTGTCCACATAAGTTAAACTTTTAAAAATGAAATAAATGAGTACTTATTGAACGTATATAGTGAAAAAAATTGATACTTATAATCTTATGCAAATTTATATGTTATTATTTTAAAACAACATATACATTGTATTTTTTTAATATATAAAGTATAAGGGGGTATTTGTTTATAATCTAAAGTTATTAAAAAACATGAAGTCTTATAATATTACACTTAACTCCATATAATTTTTAAAAATTCAACCACTAAAGTTTTATTAATTACCTCATTTTTTTTAAAGTTTTTATTTTCATAAATTTGACACCTATATTTTTATGTGTTTTTTTATCAACTAAAATTCTCCACCAAATTTATTAAAATTTGACCAAAATTAATTTAATTTTGACTTTTATTAACCAATCACATCACACAATTTTGCTTACGTGGCGAAATCAAGCTCTCCTATTGGCCCAATTGTTTTTTCAATAAGGATGAATTGACAAAATCACTCTGAAATGATGTAATTCCTTTATTATATAAAAGATTTAGATGTTCTACTTTTAAAAAACATATATATACTATTTTATAATAAGAAAGTTTAAAATAAAAAAATACTTGCTCGTCACAAAAATATTCACCGGGTACCCGCCGCCGCATTGTGCGGGTACCCTTCTAGTACATTCTAAAGTTCTTATACGCCGATTTTTTTTTTTTTTTTTTTTTTTTTTTTTTTTTGCGAATCTTTGTAAAACAGGAATATGGTATGCGATATAGATGTAAAAAAGTAGGAAGACAAAGTAGATGTAGAAGTTTGTTGTAGTACAAATATTAGGTACCTAGAAACATTTTGAACCACTAATTTGACCGTAACTACTGTCATTAGGTAAATTGGAACAAAAAATAGCCGTAAAATATCTGTGACACTTCGAGATTAAGGTAAACGGTAATGCAACAGGAATCGTAACATTGACTTGGGTTAAACAACAAATCGGGTAAGGACTTGTTAAATAGTTCGCAATGTTTCTAGCCAATAAACTTTCAACAATTGGGCCACTACACAACCAATCAATAACAGCCCATCATCAAGCCCGTATAGCATTGTTTGGAACCCGTAACATTTCCCAGGTTTAGTATATAGAGTAATAATAATGTGCACACTACTCGGTACGTACATTTTATTTAAGGGGCTTTTGCAAATATATCATTCTAAAAATGCAAAATTGAATATATATACAAAGCATGCATAAAAACATTGTACTATGCGCATAAAAAACTTATACAAAAGATATAGATGCAATTATTCATTTTGGGAGGAATATATATGCATTTTTGCTTTTATTTTTTTATTTTTTTGTTCATTTTAGATTAAATTAGCAATTTTGATGAATTTATATTAAATTAGAAATCCTTTTATGAATATAGATCAAATTTTGATTGTTTGAAGAATTCAGAACAAATATCAAACAGCCATTTTCACTCAGAATCAGGTTCATTTAATATTTTTGAATTATTCAGCAGCTTTGATTCATTCAGTGCTAAATCATATATTTTTTTTTTATCAAACAGCCATTTACTTACTATTTTTTTCCCTTATGTTTAGCATCAATAATATCTCACCCTATAATTAACGCTACAATTATCATGAGTCTAATATATTTTAATTTCCTTATAGATAAATTTCATTCTATCCATTATTAACGGAATTGAAATCATGATAGGTTCTCTTGATTGTCACCATATTAGGGGGGATATAAGGTTATTTTCTCGAGGTTTCCGTGAACCACATAGATTTTTCTCTCGTAGTATAAGATATTGTACCAAATCTTATTGTTCTAAAAACATGACCAAAATTTGTGTTACACTTTGATAAAATGCACATAATAACTTTTAGTTTTGAATCTGTCACATTTCATTGCTCTATATACTCTCTATGATTTATTGGTGTCTTGTATTTCGGAACCAAGTTGAGTAATCACTGATGGAGATTCTACTTAGCTTACCGGGAACGCTCGAGGCAACTGGAGGACGCGAAGGCGACAGATTCATGAACTAGTCGTGTATAAGTGTGTAACACAATTCGTAGCTCGTTTTCCGGCTAACTTTTATATTTAGTTGTTTATCGATTGAGTTAGAACCATTTTTTTTTTCAGTTCAGTTTTATTCGGGATTGTTTATTGGATTCAAGTTACTCGAGAAGAATTTTCTTTTCGTGTTCTTAAGTTTAATTCTAAAATGCATGTTTAAATTAGACTGTTGTATATGATATACCCAAAAACGCATACTGATGATGTAGATACTTGAATATAACATTTGAAACAATATTGTATTCTACGAAGTACTACTATATGATTTATGATATTTCGAAGCATGTATCTATCAATAGACAGGGATTTTCGCAATCGTTGTCTCATAAGCCATATACGACTTAAGTCATGTGTATCAAATTATTATATATTTTTTTTAAAGAATATTAGAATATTCTTCTATTTATCTTCTTATTTCACATAAAATTTGATATGTTTTATCCATTATTTATATCTCTTAATTCAAGCATTAATGTTTACACTTATCCTTATCTTAAAGTTAGAATGATAAGTACTAACAAAAATTAAGAATAATATTTAGCATTTTCCTATGTAAGCATTTGTCTCTATCTCGGTGTTTTGTAATTGACAAGAGTTTTTCATCTTTTTTGCAATCTTCGCAGTTAAAATCTCTGGTAGAATCAAGAATGTGTAGTTAGGTTAATTTCTAGGTTTGTTTTTTTTTTTTTTTTTTTTTTTTGTACTCTTTAGCTTCTAGTGTCTTAATAGTAGTTTTTTAATGAAATTTCTGCCGTTAAAAAAAATTACAATAAAATAAAATTGAGAAATTACATGTATTTTCAAACTCACTACTCAACTCATTCTTAAAAAAAGTTTGCTTAAAGGTATACTTGTTTGTGCGTGTTATTGTAATGATATCTCAAAGATACATTTGGTTATTCGTGTTCTTGCAATGATAGATCAATAATGAAAGAAATGTAGTGTAGAATGAAAAAATTGAGTTGGAACTTTTTCTTCATTTCTACACGAAGATGTCATGTGATTTACCATATTCTTATCTTGGTCATAAGAGAATCGGATACAGTGGCGCTCCCTCAATGCCAAACCACGTGGTAAATTTTTTTGCTTGAGCCAAGCCAAGTGACTACACCCCCACATCCTTGAGTCAAAAACAAAGTGACAACACAACACGGCTAATGCTACGGTGGGAATCCGTTGTAAATGACCATTTGCAATGAATTTACAACGGATACCTACCGTATCGTTAATGTTCCTTGGAAATTTTAATCGCAACGAATTTTTAACGAGGTTAAAAATATTGCAATGGCTTTCCAACCAAAAATTCGTTCTAAAATAGCAATCGGTTTTGCAACGAATCATATTCCAACAGTTTTTCTACTGTTTTGTTACAGTAGATTTCGCAAGGAAATTGCAACGGATAATAATTAGTACGAGATTGCAACGGAATAAGTTTGCTACGAAATTGCAACGGTATAACTTTGCAATAGATTTGCAATTGCATAAAGTAGCAATGGAGTTTGCAACGGTATGCAATTGTAACGGATATGAAACGGTGTAAAATTGTGACGAGTTTTCAACGGAGTGTCACTGAAATGATTCAGTTACAAAAGTTGCATTTTTATATATAAAAATGCATTTAGCTAACTTTTGTGTAATATACAACTATCTAAAACTAAATAATTCCGAATTCACAATTGAAGCCCAAATTAATAATTAGATGAACATTCAAATATCATATTACATAGTTTATCAAATCCTACCTAACGTGCTACTTCTAAACCAAAAGTGAATTACACGAAGTGTGACAAAACAAATCCAACCGGATGCACCACTTTTCCACTTTTTAATAAAATGTGTATAATCCACCAAGTTTACCAAATCTACCGTACTACGAAAAACAAAATGTGTATGAAACACTTATATGTTGAATGGGGAATAGAAGGTTGCTCCTTCAATTATGCCAACGCCTCGACGAGCCTCTCATTTGTTACTTTTTTGTATCTTTTTAATACTCCGTTGCAAATCAATTACAAATTTCAAATATAATTGACGGATTTGCAACGAAATATTTAAAAATAATTATAAAAGATATCTTTAAATTTTGCAATTGATTTGCTACGGTTTTATGCGTCCTTGCTAATTCGTAGCAAATATATTGCAAACCCGTTGCATGTTTGCTACGGAAAATTTCCGTTACAAATTTCCGTAGCATTAGCCCAGTTTTGTAGTAGTGATTCGGCTTGCGTCATATGAGAGAATTTTGTGTTTTTTTAATTGATTTTTATGTTGAGTTTATTTTTTAGTTGGGTATGGTGACTCTCAAAAGCAGAGTTTTGCTTGAGTGATTAGAGATCGGGGTTTTGAGTGTAAGTGGTAAGTTAAGTGAAAAGAAAATTTATAAATTTGTCATTGACTCACTTTTTGGCTTTGACTTAGCTTTGGCTTTGATGACTTTAACTTGAATAACTACATCCAATGTTGTAAATTGGTTGATCGAGACCGTCAAATAATTAGTCAGTATTTTTTTCTTCTTTACCAAATAAACAAACGGAAGTTATATTACTTAGGGTACTTGCATTGGTCTTCGGCACCGTGCAGTTTCGAGTGATGTCGAGCGGCAACACCGCCGCCACCTAGGCGGCATGATGAAGGCATGGTGAGTCTCGGCATGTATTGTCGTTGAATCAAGGAGAGTTGGTGGAAAAATATAGCCGTTGAACGATTTCCAAATCTCAAAAAATATAGCCGTTGGGCTAAAAAAAAATCCCTTTATAAATAAACACTTTTAAACATTTCCAATTCACATTTTATTTAACATATTTTCAAACAAACAAATCAACTACAATACTCTAAATAAAATGTCTTCATCCTCCTCTTCTTCATCCAAGGACGAGTTAGTTTTTCCCGCCGAGTCTTCCGAACTATTGTTATCCGGTAGTACCCTATCAACCTATTTAGGCGTGTACGATTCCATTGAAGACACGGCAAGCTCAAGCACTACCGAAACCCGGGAGTTTGTCACCCGGTTTCGTGAAAAGGCTTTACAAACTCTAATGAATGACTATTTCGTCGAACAACCAAAGTTTCCTGCCCATGTTTTTCGTGATAGGTTTCGTATGAATAAAAGCTTGTTTTTAAGAATTGTTGGTGATGTTGAAGCGAGATTCGAATGGTTTCAAAAGGGCCAAGACGCAAGGGAAATAAAAGTTTCAGGACAATGAAAAAATAAAATTAGGTGAGGCATGTTATCATGGTTGTCATTAAAAAAATATAGTGAGCCATGAGAGAGACATGAATGATGTGGAATGATATTATTGGTGGGTGATGATCCATGGATGAGCCATGGGATCATGACTGACACCACCCCTTAAGATTATGGCTTCGAGGCTTATAATAAAGTATATAATACGAAGTAATTTGTTTATAAGAAAACTACAAATTCAATCACGTAACGTTATCAAGTAGTCGCTGTCGCATTTTTAATGTTTATCTTGAAGTCTTTTTCGTAGAAAATCCTATCACGAATCATGTTACATTTACGTTACATATATTACTCCGTAATTCATAGTTTATCGATAACTTTTGAAATAAGTGAGACATTTTGTCTCCTGTCACGAGCTGTAAACTAGTGGGATAAGTATATCCAATAAAATTGGGACCCTTTTCTAACTTATCCTATCTAATGTTTTGGCACAACCTACTATTAAAGTTTTCATCTAACAATATAATTGTACTCTTCAATTATTGGATGAAGATAATAACACTAATCGTACATATTATACGCGATTGTTTCCTAACTTTAGGTGAAACTTTTTGTGATTTTGGTGTTACGACGACTTAAAAACATTGCATTCCTAACTTTTGGCTAAATCGTTTCGTAATTTCAAATCGAACAAATCATATGACAACAGATCGACATGGTAATTTGCTAGACATCGAGATGAACTCTAATATGTGATTATTTTTGGCATCCACAAATAATTAGCATAATGCAATGCAACTATATATATCTAAAGCATACGTGAATTACCTTGTAGTACATATATATAATCATTTGATACTTGTGATTCAGAAGTGAGATTTCGACGTGATATATACAAGCTTACGAAACAATGAAAGCGACTAATACCTTGTCGTAAAGGACGAAATTATACTAAAACAGACCATGTGCATTTACTAAAAACTAGATAAGAATATAACCACATTTCTTGAGGATCAGATGCATCTCCGAAAATTTTAGAATTTTTATAAAAGTTAAAACTAGGCCGCAAAAATTCATGGATTTTCACACCCACCCGGGATTCCGTCATTGCTTATCATGATATAGACGTTTCCGGTATCACATCATATTAAAATACATTATTATAAGTCATATAGATAAAGAATAACTACATGAGTAGGCATTTTTCTTCAGGCTGGGCATAATCGAGAATTTTACATCGGTCGGTCACGTGAATTTTCAATCGACGACCGATGTTTACATCGGTCACGTCGATTGTGGCACTCGGTTGAGACATCGGTCGTGGGGCAAAAAAAGGCAACATCGGGCTAAAATTCAACCGATGTCAAAATGTACTATTTCCAACTTTATTTGCCCGTTTGGGCATTAAATTTTTTTTTTAAAAAAAAAGTTTTGACCGTTGCATTCAATTAAAAAAAAAATTAAAAAAAAAAATTAAAAAACTTTACCACTCTATAAATACTAACTCAAACACATTTATAAAACACACAATTTCAATCAACCATTCTAACGAAATACTCACGAAACACATTCTTTAATATGTCGTTCGAGCTTTTATTCGGTTCTTCTTCGTCTTCCGACGATGAAGAAGTTTTTAGTGAGTTTGTGGAGTTTGCGGATTTTGCTTGGAAGGCTTACAAAGCATCACAGCCAAAAGTTCGACGAAGGTACATACGTAGGGATCATGAGGGTGCTCATAATCGTTTAGTGGCGGCATACTTCTCCGAAAATCCGCAGTTCGACGCAAGAACATTCCGTCGGCGGTTCCGAATGAGCCGAGAACTATTCACAAATATTGTTCGAGAGGTAACCGATCACTCTCCTTATTTTCGACAAACTCTTGATGCTAGGGGTGTACCTAGTATTAGCCCATTGGTCAAGTGTACTGCGGCCATTCGTCAATTGGGATACGCGGCCGTTAATGGTTGCAACAACATCCCGTGAATGTCTCCGTAAGTTTTGTAAGGTTATCATGGAGTTATATGGTCGTGAGTATTTGCGAAAGCCCATGTATTCTGACTTTGAAAGATTATATGCTCATCACTAGCATAAGCATGGCTTTCCTGGGATGATGGGAAGCATTGATTGTACAAGCTGGGAGTGGGAGAATTGCCCAAATAATTTGAGAGCTCAATATGCTAGGGGTGATCACGGGCCACATCCATTCATTTTATTAGAAGCGGTTGCTTCCCAAGATTTATGGATTTGGCATGCGTACTTTGGTGTCTCCGGAATGAATAACGACGTAAACGTTTTACGTCGTTCCCCTGTTTTCAATGATACCAAATTTGGGAGAGCACCAGACCTTGAATTCGAGGCTAACGATGTGGCTTATAAAAGGGGATATTATCTTACTGACGGGCAGTGACGGACCCAGAAAAATACGATGTGGGGGGCAAAAAAATTTTTTTTTTACGATAGCAACAAAATGCGAAAGAAAAAACTAGAAACGTAATGATAAATTGAGTATTTTAACTTTGACATGAAAGATTTATAAAGCTTTAAAGAGTTAAATGTTGGATTTTAGTATATGAGTGGGGGGCAATTTGAGTTTTTGATGGGGGTCACTTTCGAAAAAAGGTCAAAATTAAATAAAAATTACACTAAAATGTCAACTTTTTCGGCTAGCCATGGGGGGCGCGTGCCCCCCAATGTTACATGATAGGCCCGTCCCTGCTGACGGGATATATCCACAATGGTCCGTTCTTATGAAGTCCATTTCAAATCCTCCCACAGGTGATGAAAAAACAATATTGTACAAGAGGAAGCACGAAGCAACAAGAAAAGATGTGGAACGGGCTTTTGGTGTGTTGAAGAAGAAGTGGAAAATGCTTAAAGTTCCTGCTCGAGGGTTGTTTAAAAAGGATATCCAAGATATTATGTATACATGTATTATATTAGATAATATGATCGTTCGACACAAGCAGCGAGCGATATGTCCTACATGGTTCGAAGATGAAGGACACAAAGATCATGATCCCTTAAGATCGCAAGAAGAATCGTTAGTAGTTACTCAGGAGCTAATGGACGCATCAACTCATCAACACCTCAAATCTGATTTGATCGAACACATTTGGAGAAATCGTCGAAATCATGTCAATGAAGAGCATGAAGTCGATAGTGACGATGACGATTAAGATTTTTTTTTTTTAATGTTTTTAACGTTATTTGAATAATTTACGTATTGTTTTAATGTTTATTTGAATTTCGTACTGTAATCTTTTTAATTTTAATGAATTTAAATTTGATGTTTAAAATGTTTGAATTAAATAAAATAAAATAAAGTCGGTCATCGACTGTGGCAACCTGGTCATGTCTGATCGCCGGAGAGAGAAAGCTGACGCGGCGCTGGTGACCTGGGTTACGACTGTGCCCAGCCTCATAAATATTTGAAAGTATCATGAAAAGAAACTGCTTAGTCTATGGGAGTCACTTTATTTTGCTTAACCATAAATTCATGCTTATCAAAGGACAAATCCTCACCATCCATCTAGTTTGATCTAATGGTGAGGATTAACTTAAGATTTAGTACATAAACCTAAGTCCATGTTTTTTTCCTTGTCTTTTTGTCTTTCTTTTTTATTCACTTTTTTTTTTTGTATTGTTTTTTTTTCTTATTCACGTGTTTTTTTTAATTATTATTATTTTTTTAATTCACGTTTACTTTTTTTTTTAATTCGCGTTTTTTCTTTGATTTCATACGTTTTCGTCATTTTCATACGTTTTCATCTGTTTTCATACGTTCTTATACGTTTTCATCCGTTTTCTTACGTTTTCGCCCGTTTTCATACGTTTTCGTTCGTTTTCATACGTTTTCGCCCGTGATTATCACTGTGTGATATTTTTAATATCACTTGTGATTATCTGAATATCACTTTATGAAATTCTGAATATCACTTGTGATTTTCTGAATATCACTCTATGATATTATGAATATCACTTGTGATTATTTGAATGTCACTTTGTGATATTCTGAATATCACTTGTGATTTTCTGGATATCACTGTGTGATATTTTGAATATCACGTATGATTTTCATGTTACAAAACATTAGTTGAAAATCACTTGTGATATTCAAAAAATCACTTGTGGTATTCAGAATATCACAAGTGATATTCTGAATATCACAAGTGATATTCTGAATATCACAAGTGATATTCTGAATATCACATAATATCACTTGCGATATTCACAGTATCATTTGTGATATTCAGAATAGAGGTGGCAAAATGTGCCAAGAAGCAAAAAGATGGGCTAAATGGGCACATCTTTAAAAGATTTGGGCACATTTAGCCCACTTCTTTTTTTGAAATGGGCATATATAGCCCATTGAAAACTTAAATGGGCACATACGGGCACTTTTTTTTTCTCTCAATTGTTGAACATTAACGGTCGTTTTAAAGATTTTTTTTATATAATATATTTATTTTTGTTAATATAAATAAGATATTACGTTTAACGAATTTATTTAGTCGTTTTAGGTCTTTTATTAAACGATTTGTATAACATGTGCCCGTTTGGCCCGTGCCCGTTTAGCCCGTGCCCATTCTTGCCCGTGCCCGTGCCCGCCCGGCCCGCCCGTTTTGCCACCTCTAATTCAGAATATCAGTTGTGATATTCTGAAAATCACTTGTGCTATTCAGAATATCATTTGTGATATTCAGAAACGTATGAAAATGTTTAAAAACGGCCGAAAACATTTAATAACGAACGAAAACGTATGAAAATGGACGAAAACGTAAGAAAACGGACGAATATGTATGAAAACGTAAAAACACGTATGAAAATGGACGAAAACGTAAGAAAACGGCCGAAAACGTATGAAAACGGATAAAAATGTATGAAAACGGACAAAAACGTATGAAAATGGGCGAAAACGTATGAAAAATAGATGAAAACGGACGAAAACGTATGAAAGGGAAAAAAAATGCAAATTAAAAAAAAAACGTAAATAACGTGAATTAAAAAAACAAACAAACAACATAAAACGTGAATATAAAAAAATGTGAATTTAAAAAAAAAAATAGTTGAATATTAAAAAAAAACGTATGAAAACAAAAAGAAAAGAAATAAAAAACGTGGTTATATAAAAAAAGATGTATTATAAAAAAAAAAAAAGAAAAAAAAAACAAAAAAAGAAAGAAATAAAGACAATAAAAATGTGAATAAAAAAACAAAATGACAAAAAAAAAACATGTAGGTTTATCTGCTAAATCTTAGGTTAATTTCCATCATTAGATCAAACTAAATAAATGATAGGGATTTATCTTTTGATAAGTATCAAAACAAGAGTAAGCATTTGAAGTTTCTCTAGTCTACGGTTATGTATAGAATATGTATATTCTTGTGTAAAATAATACTCCGTAATATTTTTTGGTTTTATGCACCACGTGTTTTTATTTTATCCTCAAATATTATTATGATAAGGCTTTTTACTTAAATTTACAGTAAGATCGTACTTCTTAAATGATACTTGTACTTAAAAATCAAATTATAGATAGGTTTTACATCATTTATAAAGGGATACACTATTCCTACGGGGTCTAACCCGTAGGCCTGCAACTTTTCAGGGGAATATTCCTCCTTTGTCCCCCCATTTTTTCAATACAACACAGTTTTTTGTCAGTTTCTGTTCCGTATTTCTGACAGTTTTAAGCGTTTGACTTATTAAACTTTATATTTACAGTTCCGCATTTTCAGGTTTATAGCTTTTTGATGTAAACAAAATTATAAAAATAAAAAAAAAAATAAAAAAAAATAAAAAAATAAAACAAAAAAGTAGCCCCCGTATGAATAAAAACATAGCCACCGTATTAATAACTCAACCCTTTATAAATGAAGTGAAACATGGTATTTGCTATATTCTCCTTTTTAAAATCATCATTGTACCACTCATATTATTAGATAGGGGTGAGATATTCATACCCTCTCATAGGGAGGGTATCCAATGATTGCATGCATCGAAAATTTGTACGGTGTGTATCGCGGTTTGTACATTTTGACTAAAAATCTATGTTGACACATCATAAGGAGGGTATGTATAAGGCATTCATATTAGATATTTTATTAAGCATACATGGATCATTCATCTATTTTTATTATCCTCGTTATGATTCATTAAGACCTACTTAATTATTGATGTATATTGTACAACTATAATTGTGATAGCCGTTTGTTTGTATCATCCTTTTGTTGATCTAATATATTGTTGTCTTTAAAAAAAAAGAAAAAAAAATTGTGATAGCGATGATTCA
Source organism: Chrysanthemum seticuspe (assembly GCA_019973895.1). Taxonomy (NCBI): domain Eukaryota; kingdom Viridiplantae; phylum Streptophyta; class Magnoliopsida; order Asterales; family Asteraceae; genus Chrysanthemum; species Chrysanthemum seticuspe. Next base: position 253,241,672 of record BPTQ01000003.1, on the reverse strand, counting down.
CAAAAGCAATTCCCATATACAATATCGTCATGTAAACATTTTCTATTTTATTTTAACGGTTCTGTGGCTAATAAGATGCGTTCGAATCTAAAAGCGTTAGCATGTCAAAACACCTAACAACTAAACTATGTGACAATTAGTTATAATTGTGATAACGATGATTCACAAAAATAATTCCCATACACAATATCGTAATGTAAACAGTTTTTTATTTTAAAAGTTCTGAGATTAATCAGATGCGTTCAAATCTAAAAGCGTTAACACGTCAAAACACCTAACAACTAAACTATGTGACCATTAGTTACACGATGTCATTATGTAACCAACAAGATCAGTAAAACCTAGTTATTAGTAATTCGTGATGTAAAAGATTTTAACCGAGGTTAAATTAAACAAACGTAACCACTCATAATATATATCAGCTTTTGTTAACAACAGTCCTCAGGACTGCTAATAAAATTAGCTATGTGCATCAATAGTTGCATATTAAGCGAGTTGAAGAGAAAACAAATTCAAAAAAAGTTAATAATTATAACTCAATGTACGAGTAAATAATGTGTGGCTTGCGACCTCATTAGCAACATTAAATTCGGTCATCGCGTGCACATCGAATACTAGTTTAGATTTACAGAAAAAGAAACGTCGAGTTTTTAAAATTATTAGTCACATGTAATTAAGGTGATTTTCATATCTCTACTATATATACAGTGAAAACATTATTTTTTAATAAGGGGCGCGTTAGCTAGGCCGTTTTCTTGCAGGAGTGCTACCGCGCGCCCTTACGCTTTCTTCGCTTGCTCTGCAGTACAAGCCTCATACAAAGCCGCGCCCCTTTAATATGATGAAGAGGGGCTATAAATAAAGTTTAATTGCTAATGTATTTTTGATTAAAAATAATAATATCATCCTTAAAATTTTATCTTATGTTTCTAACTCATAGACTTTTTTATTTACAATGACTATAAATTAAACATTAAATGTTGCATTAAAAATCACACCACGAGTTTGCAAATACAATTATTTTGTAGTTATATATCATCCATATGTGCGGATATTCCTCTAGTTAATTACAATATCTTTACTACTTATAAAACATTTGTCTATTTTTGAAACTTAAAATCTCTTAAAAATAAGTAAAGTTGTCTCCCCAAAATCCCCCTTATATCTTAAAAGTTCCTAAACTTAACTAACATCTAAAACCTATAATACTCGTGATTAAAAATGGTCAAAAAAATATCCACCACTAAATTAATCTTTCAAATACTTTTTAATTCTCAAAGTTTTACTGTTTTTAGTTTATAACTCATAAACTATTTTTTCCGCAATGTTTACAAATTGAACAAGTGTTGCATCAAGAGTCGCACCAAAACCACACGTTCACAAATATAATTATTACCGTTATATACCGTCACTTTGCATTGATATTGGTCTAATGTATAAAATGCAATTTTATAACTTAAAAAACAAGCTTAAGTTTAATTAATACCAACAGTACACCCATTAAAGAAACTTTTAATTTATCAAACACCTTACGTGCATCTAACTTAACGAACCACATTCTTTCACAAAAAACACAATAGATATAAACAACCACTTTTTATCTAGACAAAAATATCCTTTATTTTTCAATTACACAGTCACACATTCCGCGTGACCAAATATAAATACAAAAGGGTCATTTACATATATATCCCTCCAAAGATGCAAAATTGCATATATATCCTTTGCATGCATAAAAATCATTGTACTATGTGCATCAAAAACTTGTAAGAAGGATATATATGAAATTATTCACCTTTGGAGGGATATATATGCAATTCCCCCGATACAAAAAATAACTCCCCTCACAAAACAAACCATCCTCTTAATTTGCTCAATCTTCTCTCTCTCTCTCTCTCTCTCTACAAAATAATTTCTAACAAACTTGTAACTGTAAAATAACAAACTAAAAAAAAAATGAGTTCGTCATCTTCAATATTAGTTACTGGTGGTGCAGGATTCATAGGCACACATACTGTTGTACAGCTCCTTCATCAAGGTTTTCAAGTCACTATTATCGATAACCTTGATAATTCCGTCGAAGAGGCGGTTACTCGTGTTCGTGACTTAGTTGGACCTGACCTCTCTCGTAATCTTCACTTTCATCTGGTATTGTAACTAACTTAACTCTTTTTTATACATTTTTTTTGAATTGGTGCGTGTAATTTGAGTGATTTGTGTTTTTTATGAAATTTTACTGTATTTTGTGATTATTACTGAATTTGTAGTGTTAGGATGTGAGAATTATGTGAAATTGAAGCGCGTATTGTAGTTTGAGTGATTTACTGTGTGTTGTTGATGAATATTATTTAGTTGAATTTGTGGTAGTTAGTGTGTACGTAGTGTTACGATGCGAGAATTATGTGAAAATTGAAGCTAATGATGAATTACGTGGATGAATGATGATGTAATATGAGTGTTTTACTGTGTGTTTATAGTGTATGTGTGTGTTATTGATGAATATGTAGTTAAGTTTTTACGATGTGAGAATTATGCGAATTAGGTGAAAGTTGTGGTGGAGGATGAATCAGATGAATGATGAAGTATTTACTGTGTGTTTCTGATGAAATTTTACTGTATTTTGTGAAATTTACTGCATATGCTGTGTTACGATGAGAGAATTATGCGGAAATTGAAGCGAATGATGAATTAGGTGAATGATGATCTTGTGTGTTTTTAGTGTAACTGAGTGTTGTTGATGAATCTAGTTAAATTTGTGATAATTACTGTATTACGTCTTATTTACTGAATATGTAGTGCTACAATATGATAATTATGCGAAATAGGTGAATACTGAAGCAAATGATGAATCGGACGAATGATGATGTCATCTGAAAGTAACCGTGTGTTGGTGATGAATATCTAGTTAAATTTGTTAAAGTTAGTGACGAAATTATTAGATATGCTCAGGTTGACGGACTTATTTAGGGAGATAAGTATCCAAAAAAGTTGAAGAATCTCTTGAGTCATACTGTAATTTGACTGTGTTATTGACGAAAAAATATGGCAACTAGCGTTAGATGTGAAAGGTTAATGACTTGTGAACTTCTTTACGTAGATGAATTATCCGAATATGTATGACAACTGGATACATGTCGTGAAAATTGATGTGTGAATGAAGAATCGCATGAATCATACTGTATTTTGAGTGATTTACTGTGTAATCGTGAGTTTTGGTTCAACTACATGTAGATTGAGTTTTGTCAACAATTTGAATCTGTGTTTGTTTATGTGTTCTTGACGAGAATGTCACAACTACTGTAAGATGTGAAAATTACTAATTAGGCACATATATAGGAAGTGCACTTTTGGAATATGTGTGAGAATTTTGGTAAAACTGATGGAATCTGATGATTCTTGCAGTAAATTGAGTGATTTACTGTATAGGATAATAAATAACTAATTACGTAGGTTTACAATTTAGGAGATGAATTATTGGAATACATGTGAGAACTGTGCAGGTTATGTGACAGTTTATTTCTTATTCATGCTGTATATTGAGGTAGTTGAAGTTAACTTATCTTGTTAACAACTGTTTGTAGTTACTGAAAATTTGAAGACTTCATATGTGTCTTAAGTATCGTTTGTGTCGCAATACGTGTTAGGTGAAATATGTTTATGATAACCGTATGAGAATACTGAATACTGTACATGAGCCGTTAATTGCTCTATATGTCTTTTACCACTATATTAAAGGCAATATTATAACATGCAATGCAAATGTTCATGTTTTTATACAATCCTACCATCAGATCAGATGTTGTATAACCTGTAGTACGACGTAAAATGAACACAAACCTTACATAATTGGTTGAAGTTTGTTTTTTTGGAAGCATCTTAATCTAATCCGAACCTGTTCTACCATTCTAGAGTCTAGACTGTTAGTGGCTTCTGATAATATATTGGACGTAATCAGATTAAAAATTTAGCAAAATATCCTTAATAGTAGAACTGTAGATCCATAGACATCTAGATACGTTCATGAGAAAGTATTGTACTTGAATTGACTTCTGTTACGAGTTAGATTTTGGCATATGACTAGAAATGGTGGTAACTGTTGGTTGCAGGGTGATATCAGGAATAAGCAGGACTTGGAGAAGCTGTTTTCCCAGGCTAAGTATGTCCATCATTATATAAATCCATTTAGTGCTATCACCTTTGAGCAACTTCATGGATTCATCATTAATTGTCACCCAAAAGGTTATCATGTGCTGACAAGTCTTCTTTAATCCCTATTATGTATGTAATTTAGGTTTGATGCTGTCATACACTTCGCTGGGCTCAAAGCTGTGGGTGAAAGCATGGCTCACCCATTCCGTTACTTTGATAATAACTTGATTGGATCAATCACTCTGTACCAAGTCATGGCTAAATACAACTGTAAGAAGGTCCGTGCTGATTATATGAATGGTTTCAAATACTTTCTTTAGGTTCATCCTAAATTCTAGATTCACAGAGCTGTTGTAACCTACTCTCAGTGTTGTGATTACTGATTAATGAGGATTGTTTTTGTGATATTTATATCCAAATCATTTCTTCATGGATGCCCTGTTTTCCCATACTTACATTTGATTCTTTGGTGTGCAGTTGGTTTTCTCATCTTCTGCTACCGTCTATGGGCAGCCCAAGAAAATTCCGTGTGTTGAGGACTTTGAACTGAAGGCAATGAATCCTTATGGGCGCACAAAGGTATTAGATTACTGCCCTTAAAGATGCTCCATCTGTTAGTGTTTTGGCTTTTCTAAACCAGAATAAACTTTGCTTTAGTTATAAACAAATTGCTCTTCTAAAAAAACGATAAATAACACTTCGTAAGATTGTCTGATTTTAGGAGAAAAGTACTAATTAAAATGGTTTTGTTGAATTTACATTTCCAAAATCTGTTTGTGGTTGCAAGTTGCATTCTTTTATGGTAATGAGAACTTTGCTGATTTGCAATGCAAGTCCGTGTACAACGGTTCAAAGAGTTGATCACCCTTTTAGTTACTTGATTACAGTTTTCTATTACTGAGTTTTTAGTCTTGAAATTTGACTACCCCCCTGTATCTCTGGCTTGTGTAGCTTTATCTAGAAGAGATTGCTCGAGATATTCACACTGCAGACCCAGAGTGGAAAATAATACTGCTAAGGTACTTCAACCCTGTTGGAGCACATGAGAGTGGGAGACTTGGTGAAGATCCAATAGGCATCCCAAACAATCTCATGCCTTACATACAACAAGTTGCTGTTGGAAGATTACCAGAGTTGAATGTGTATGGTCATGACTATCCTACAAACGATGGCACTGCGGTATGTTTCTATACTTATTGTACTTTAATGGGGTTGAAAAGTATATAACACTTGTTACACAAATAATGGTTGCAGATGATGGAGACCGCTAACAATAACTTGACACAATTTGGTTTTGATATACCTAAATGGTGCTTAGAAACAATTTGGTTATTACTGACCAGTACTTTATTCAATGTTCTTGTCAAATGGTCCCTTTGACGATGTCAACCTTCTATATAAGAATATATGATTGTTGATGACTAACAGGTTAGGGACTACATCCATGTGATGGATTTGGCTGATGGTCACGTCGCAGCACTCAAGAAGCTTTTCACTAAAGAGGATATAGGTCAGCAACAATAATTGCATGCATGATATCACCTAATCAATTATTATCATTGCTGACATATATCAATTATTATTAAAGCTGACATATACAATGATGTTGTTTAGGTTGTTTTGCTTGTAATCTGGGGACCGGTAAGGGGACCTCTGTGCTTGAAATGGTTACTGCGTTTGAGAAAGCTTCCGGAAAGGTACTTCCCACGCTCAACCATCTCTATCACTTGTACATCATATTGTGTTTACTAACAACTTGCTATTTTCAGAAAATCCCCATTAAATTCTGTCCGAGAAGGCCAGGAGATGCTACTGAAGTTTACGCGTCCACTGACAAAGCTGCAAGTGAGCTTGATTGGAAGTAAGTTATCACATGTCTCTATTGTTCTATGTAAACTGCATTAATCCAGTTTGTTGGGTAAATAGTATAGTTAGATCACTTATTTGCCTGTTGACATCAGTACAGTGCGTGGTATTTTTTTGGTCTACATGAGCGTTTTATCTTATCACTGTATCCGTAAAATCAAGTGTCTTCGTTTATACAAGGGAGGGAGTGTATTGTAGTTTGCTTCTTTATAAGTAGTTGCGTTGGCCTGTTTAGTTGAGACGGTTTGTTGTGTTTTCAGGGCAAAGTATGGGATTGATGAGATGTGCAGAGATCAGTGGAACTGGGCAAGACAGAACCCGTGGGGATACCAGAAGCCGCCAACCAAGTAACACTTGAGGTTGTTATTCAAATACAATTGTCTGTTGTAGTAGTTGCACTTGTTTCTGTGATATGTGAATTCTTCGAAATAATATTGGTCATAGCTGAAGAAAGCTTTGATCAATTATAAGATCATTTCTGTTGATACGTTTGTGAATATGTTGTAAGCAATGGCGAAAGTAAGTCGAAAGAGTCTGCATGGTTATCTCGTAATAGCCTTGTATATCCACCTTTGTGGCATTCAATTCAATTTTCCTTTCTATTTGACATAGCCCAAGTTTGATAAGTACTGTTGGTTTATAGTTTGCTTAAGACCATTTGCTGAGGGAGCAAAATGAGCAGTCTGGGGCAATTTGGGTTAACTTGTTTGGTTTGAAAGGAGATTTTTAGTTTGGGTTGGTTTAGGTTGACCCACAACATTGTTGTGACGTTTGACTATTTCAAATTCTAAGAATAAAAAATGGTAAACATTCACTACTAGTAGAATGAGTAATTTGAACAAAAAGATGCGTGTGATAATTTACTTTGGGTAATCATCATCTTTGTTGAAACACTTGTGAAGTTTTAATAAGAGAATTATATTCAAAGTTTCAAACCATTTTCAACTTTTTTATAAAGAGTTAATAATGGTAATGCAATAGAAATCATACATGTGTGTGATGGTTGTAAAACTGTAAATATATTTCGCATCTAAATTTCAAAGGCGATCCACAATTTTCTCCTCAAAACATTCTTGTAAAATTAACCACCATTCTAATAATAAACAGTAATTCATACCACCATAAATCACCGTCAAACACCAATGTCCACCCAACAAGTATCATGGACGGACTCCTTCTCCCAAGCACAAAGCGCCATCCAATCCCTCACCACCATCCTCCCCGCCGTCCCACATCCCGTCACCGCCTCAGAAAACCCCGCATTCGCCCTCCTTAATGACCCAGAACTCGCTGAACAAATCTCGAACCACATCCGCCAACCCGACTCCGGTGCAGGCGACAACCAGCTCTGTCGATGGCTTTACGACACCTTTCACACCTCCAAAATCGACCTCCAACTCGTTGTCCTTCGTTTCCTTCCGATAATCGCGGGAGTATACCTCTCCCGCGTCCCACTTAGGAAGCCGCTTGCTGGTTTTGAAGCGGTCTTGTTGGCATTATATGCCCACGAGACCGCTTCACGTAACGGCCAAGCAATTACAATAAACATTTCGGATGCTTCTCATCCGAGTGTTTACCATGAAAATAAGCATCCTCATAAAACCGCCTCACCCGAGCTTCACCTTGTTGTGGTGTCACCCGCTTTAGAGCCTCAAGGAACCATCCGATCAACCAAACGAGCCCGGATCATTGGGGTGGCTCTTGAGCTATATCATAGCAAGATTGCTGATATGCCGGTTCAATCAAAGCTCGATTTTTGTGAGTTTTGCATCATATGGGCGGGCCAAGATGATGATGACAATGACGATGAAAAGGAAGATGATCAAAAGGAAAAAGAAGGCGAAACGAAGAATGAAAAGAATGAAGGGCGCATTTTGCTACCATGGGAGATGTTGCAACCAATGTTGAGGATTTTAAGTCATTGTTTGATGGGGATTAGTAAAAATCATAAGAAGAACAAGGAGTTGCATGAAGCCGCATGTCATGCGTGTAGGAGTTTGTATGCTAGGGCGTTACATGATATTAACCCGAAGGCGATTTTGGCTATTGGGAGTCTTCTTAAGCTTATTAAATATCAGCAAACCAGTGTTGATCATACTGAGTTACCTGTTACAAATGTCATCCATCTTTAGTGTTTTTACTCGAAAACTTATTAGGTCTCAATAGTTTGCTTATAAGAACAAAGCCATTGTACTAATAAAAGGATGCGTGATAAGAACGCAGGAATTTTTTTCTCAAGAAAGTACATTTGCAATAGTTGAGTCTTGATGTTTGGTTATCTTTTAATGTATACTTTCTCAAGGGGTGAACAATTTGTATAAGGATGTATAATTTGCTCCTTTATACTAGTCCAAGCATTTGTGTGTCCTATGATAACATAGATTATAAATGTATCATATAACAAGGTCGTGGTGTGTTGTTTTGGTGATTCCGCTTAAACTGATAGAAGCTATTTCTCCTATGCAGTCTACTCGTCTATGCAATGGTGGTTGATTATAGGAGATAGAGTTTGTCCAGACCTTTCGTTCCTATTTCCATTCTCTTTCTTCTAGTGATGCTGTCCGTTTTCGCCTTTGGTTCTTCTTTGGCACTCGTTGCAGTGATAAAAATACCAAAACTCGTGTAAGATCTTTGTTATGTGGACACACCTAATGTTATTATGAAACAAAAAGTGAGAAAATCTTCTATGGAATTTGATTAATACTCGTCTAACAGATCTTGTGTAACCAAAAATTATAACTCTGCTGCAAAAAGTAGAGGAATGAATCTGACTTTTAGGGTCAAAGAAATTACTTTCAAACTTTAAAGTCAATGGTGTCAACAATTAGTTGAACTACGAACATATATGCTCCTCGTAACGCACCAGAAGGAAAACAACCTATTTTAAGTTGTGGAACCTTCATATCATAGAATAAAATAGGGCATTGCTCTTTGATAAGGAAGTTCAATGCTGATTTGGCTAATGGTTTACGCTAAGACTCCTATTAGTGCTGGTATTAATACTAATTTCACCTCACAGTATGCCACATGCTTAACCGTTAAACCAATTTAAACAAACAACATTTGAGCATATGGGAAGCACAATTGCTAATGGATACATGACTGTTATTTAGGATAGAGTTTTGAAATAGTTTAAGCATTTTTCTCTCAAATCAGATCATCGGCGATTCAGGAAACACAGTATCAAATATCTTATACACACCTCAAAGGTTAATAATAGATACATGCTGAGATTACCATGAATTATGCCGAAACATCTAAGGTAACTGGATTCCAAACATGTTTGGCATGCAAATCAGCAGCCATAGCATATTTTATGGAGAATGTACAGTAATGTTAGCAATTTTGAATAGTTTCGATTCTATTGTTAAACACAATAGCAAACTATGTTATTTCTCATGTTATAATAAAAGTACCACCTGTATAATGTGGTCTTGCAGTCAACAAAAGGGGTACTCAAAGTCAACAAACAAAAAAGAAATTTTTATATATTTCGATTACTTTTGTTCCTTTCTGTCACTTTTTTAATTTGAATATAAGAAGATATATATCACTGTATAAAGCATTTAAGTTGTATGTTTCACAAAAATTAAAATAAAGAGCTCTAATCATTGAGTGACATGAATCACTTTTATTTTTAAATTTAAATATCTTTTAATTATTTTAATTTTTTTATGATCTAATTTCATCATATTTTTTAAAATTTTGTGCTCTTTAATTCAACATCCATTTTGATATATTTTTATGAGTTTTTAGTTTTTACATTTTTAGTATGTTTATTTTATTTTGATTCAAATTTTTATAACTTTAACCTTTATTTCAATCAATACAAACTTTACTTATCAAAATCATTTACTTTTGGTAAAGTGTTTGACGGGAAAGAGATTGTGAAGGTCTTTTTATATGCGAGAATAATGATGTTACGGGAAAGATACGGAAAACCCAAACAAACACATACAACTAACACATATACATTTGGAGTGTTGTGAAATGAATCACTAAGTGGGTAGGGAATTGCCAGGAGAGTTGGGTTATCAATTCATTTACTATATTATTATATAACTATATTTATCTCCGCCGCTGTGCGCAGGTATCCAACTAGTTTTTTAAAAGGGGTGCCGGATTTTCAAAAGCCCATGTATAAGGTCTTTTTATAAAGCTCAACAAGAGAACTTTTTATGCAAGATTAAGAACACTTCATTAGGACCGCTGTCATCACTAAAATGTGAGTCCAAACAACCATGAAGCGTCACACCAACCTTTTGATAAAGTTGAATTTTACCCGTTTTGAGTCTATGTGACGACGGTGGATTCAAACCCGTTGCCCAAAAGGTCGAAAAAGAAACAAGAGCGGTTCCTTAGTTTCCAAATTACTTATAGTATATATCTAAAAAGTCTAAGGTTATAAATAGCGCGAGGCGTGGCGTGGCGGCATGATCAAGCCTCACGTCTTTGCGGCCAAGGCGAAGCTTTTGCGTTTATAAGCGTGACATAAGGCGGCACAAAATATGAAAATATTTATATATTTATATCATATTTCATATATATCGAGTTTACAAATAGATGTGGTATAAGGCGGCGTGGCGGCATGACCAAGCCTCACGCTTTTGCGAGCCTTTTAGTTACATGTTAAGTGTTTGATTAGCGATAGTTATAAATATGGTTTTTCCTATAAACACAAGCGATGAGTTTATAGCGTATTAGGGGCTTTTGTTACATTAACATGTGTATGAGTATTCCTAAAGGTAGTTTATGGTATTACCAAATTACATTAAATTCTCACTCGACGCCAATTGATAAATAGGAAATTTCATGTTACCAATTGTTGTCCTTTGTTCTTTGCACATTGGATGTTACTAGCTTGATAATATGTCGTTTCGATAGTTTTCAGTACTTGTCAAGTGTTTGATAAAATGTTTTGAAGAAATATTAGCAACAAATACTGAGATATCCGATAAAATATGCCGAAGTATGATATCGTTCTCTATTTGCTTGATTATGGATACTGATATACAAGATCTTATCTATTTATGTAATTCCAATAGCAAGCGCACTAGAGATCACCATTACAAGACATCAATCGTAATGCTGTTTAGTCATATTTGTCCTTCGAAGATTTTCCTCCCAATATAACTTATGCAATGCAGTGTTCTACCTTTTAAAATGTTTAAATGAAATATTTGCAACAAAATCTGGTTTATTATTTGTGTTGTTTTGTCAAACAAAGATTATTTTTTAAGTTATGACTGCCAAACAAAGATTATTTTTTAAGTAGCTTATTTTTTTATTTTTTATTTTTATAAAAATAAGCATAATCTCTTCATAATCTTATGTGCCAAACATAGCCAGTGTTTGTGTGTATTGGTACTTATTTAGTTTATGGTTTTTGCAAACTTTGATAATGTGATATTTTCTTAAGTCGATGATGTTACACACACTGTATGTGTGGGTACATATTCAGAAAAAAAAATTTCTTAATGTGTTAAGTTCTTAGATTAGTTAAAATGTTACTTAACATGTTTGTGTGCATATTGTAGCAAAGGTTTTTCAACATTTGATAATTTGTTTGTAATTAGATTATAGACATACATATGATGTGCTTAGTAATTGAAGATCATTTTTATGACTTATTAAGGTTGTTTATTGTAAATGATGACGTATAGTCTGGAGTCGGGTCATAAACCCGACTACAGCCCAATACTCACAAGCCCGGCACGAACTGGGCCAATATCAATAAGCGTTTGGGCTCCCGAAAGCTCAAGCCCAAATCTATTTACGGAATAGATATCCGATATCTTCTAAAATAAGGAGATAATCATTCCCAACCGACTTAGGCGGGATACGCCGAAGGTTGGGGAACACGGAACCAATAAGGATTCCGTGCGTATATAAAGGGAATCATATCCCTCGTTTAAGGTACGATCTCATAACCCTAAAACTCCTTAAGCCCTAAACCGATTACTCACTCTCACGCCGGAGGATAATCGTGGGAGACAATCCCACGGTAAGCCTAACGGTGTCTTTTGTCTCTTAGTGCGCAGGTCTCAAGCAGCAATTCTCAATTGGTACGAGAACCGGAGCTCCAAACCAGGAACGCCCAACTTTTGTATCAACAAGTGGCGCCATCCGTGGGACCCTACACTAAGAACCAACACTAGAATGACAAAGCACGATAATCAGCGATCGCAATCAGACCTTATGGGGAAGAAGTCGCAAAGTGGACTAACCCCTAAGCAGACCCCTGGGACAACCAGCGCTGCTAAAAATAAGGGATCAGGCCAAGACTTGATCTTCCCTCTGGTGGAGCCGCACTCGGGAACAACCCAAGCTACTACAACCACCACGAGTGGAGTAGACCCATTGCACACCGCCTTTACTACTCCCTTCCAATCGGTGCTAGAAACTGACCTGACAAAGGTACCGGAGGCACCAGACCGGGATAAGGGTATAGCAGCAGAAACAAACGCACTCACTCTTGAGGGGGTCGCGCCGGAGTTAGCGCCAGAAGTTTTCGTATCCCAAAACTACGAAACATTAACTGCCCTCATGCAAGAGGAAGAGAAGAAGAGATCAGGTCGGAACTTGAAAGCCCGACTCAATTTCGATTCTGAATACGAAGCTTCCCCACAGCGCTATCAGAAAGAGAAGCGCGGAAGGAACAGCCGCCGACTCCCAGTATTCAACAGAATCGGGAGGAGAATCGAGGGTGATGAGACATCTCACTCGCAGCACTTGAGTGATAGTGATAGAGAAGAACGGCGTACCAGTGTCTATGCCAGACTGGGTAGCCGTAAAGTACATGACAGACTGGGGCGAAAGTATTCCCCGAGTGAGAGCCCTTCAGATCCAGACTATAAGTCAGACTCTGAGGACAGCCGGCGCAAACGCCGTAAGAAGGAAAATTCATCTTCTGATAATTCCTCGGACAACGAGGATAGCGATACAGGACATTGGAAGTCTAGAACCAGACGCGATAGCCAAGAGGAAGACATGTCTCTCCCATGGCGCCGTCAGAAAGTGGATGCGTTCACCAGACGCATTGGTGATTTCTCTGAGAACAAGAAGAGGCGCATGCCTACAAATGTCAAGACCTATGATGGAACGGGTGATCCTGACGATCACCTAAAAATCTTTGAATCAGCCGCGACCATTGAGAATTGGCCACAACCAGTGTGGTGCCACATGTTTAATTCCACACTAGTGGGAAGCGCGCGGAACTGGTTCAACAAACTCCCACGAAGGAGCATAAATGGTTTTGAAGAGTTGAGAAAGGCGTTCCGCCTAAATTTTACTCAACGGAAAAAGTGCGCTAAAAATCCCGTCGAACTCGCCAGGGTAAAGCAGCACCAAGGAGAATCTACGAGCGCATTCATGGAACGCTTTAAAGACGAATGCATGCAAGTTAAAGCATGTCCTGAAGTACTAAAGATCTCTGGCTTCATGAATGGGATTAATAATCCAGAACTCATCAAGAGGTTGAACGACAAGATCCCTGAGACCTTTGATGAACTCATGAAGCGCTCTCGGTCTTTTGTCCAGGGAGAAGCCGCCGCGGCGGATAGCAAAAGGAACTACTCGAGTTACCGGTCACAGGAACAACCTGGGAGACAATCGAACGACCGAGGTAGTAACCGTAATAGGAGCTATCGCAGCCAGAGGAGCGGCAGAGATAATGACAAGTACACTCCCCTGATCAAAACCCCAAAGGAAATACTCGCAGTGGAAGGTGCGAATTTCCCAAGACCACCGCAGATGCGCACACCAGAAGATCGGCGCACTGGGAATGGATACTGTGACTACCACGCGCAAAAGGGTCACACCACTAACGAATGTGTCCAGCTGCGCCAACTCATCGACAAGATGGTCAAAGAGGGTAGACTAGACCACTTGGTTAAAAACATTAAAGAAGGAAGAGATAAACAAAAGAATGGAAACAAGAAGGAGACACCCAAAGATAAGGCCGACACAATCTACATGATACAAACGTGGCAACGAATCACTAGACAGAAGGTCAGCCAGGAGTTTTCCCGAAGAAGCGAAATCTCTTTCCCTACTCTAACTGCGGACAACGCAGTAGCAGAGCCACTCACCATTGAAATAAGTGCGGGTGGTCACGACATACACAGCATGTACATTGATGGTGGGGCATCGACAAATATCATGTATGAGCATTGCTTTAAAAGACTACGACCTGACATACGCAGCCAGTTAAGCCCGGTCAGCACAACGCTCACTGGTTTCACGGGTGAAAAGATATGGCCTATGGGGCAACTGCGATTACTAGTCAGCATTGGCAACGCAGAGCACTCTACGACAACTTGGATGGACTTCATGGTGATCAAATCCCCCTCGTCATACAATGGCATTATTGGGAGACCCGGGATATCAGCCATGCGCGCAGTGCCATCAACAGCGCACGGGATGCTTAAATTCCCAGTAGAAGGGGGCATTGTTACTCTTTACAATGCCACGGTACCAAACAGAGAATGTAACACGGTTACATGCGAAATGGCACCGATCCCGAAACAGTGCGCGGCCAAAGTCCCCAACTTGAAGGTCGCGATTCACCCAGAATACCCGGAACAGGAAATAACCATTGGAGGGTCATTGTCGGACAACGGCAAAGCAGCTGTGTGCGCGCTCCTACAAAAGAACTTGGATATTTTCGCGTGGGAGCCAAAACACATGACTGGGGTTCCACGCTCGATCACAGAGCATAAACTGAGAATCCGACAAGGGTACTCACCGATACGCCAGAAGAAGCGTGGCCAAGCCCCAGAGCGTGCGCAGGCAATTCTGGCAGAGGTACAGAAATTGGTAAATGCGGGAATTATGCGTGAAGTCTACTACCACGACTGGCTTTCTAACCCAGTAATGGTCAAAAAAAGCGATGGTAGCTGGCGAATGTGTGTAGACTTCACCGACCTTAACAAAGCATGCCCACAGGACTGCTATCCATTACCAGAGATAGACTGGAAAATAGAGTCCTTGTGCGGATACCCGTTAAAGTGTTTTCTCGACGCGTACAAGGGATATCACCAGATACAGATGGCTAAGGAAGACGAGGAAAAAACAGCCTTCCACACAAGCCAAGGCGTTTACTGTTATACAAAAATGCCCATTGGCTTGAAAAATGCGGGTGCCACCTATCAGCGGTTAGTAGACAATGCCTTTGAAAAACAGGTGGGCCGCAATCTGGAAGTCTATGTGGATGACCTGGTCATAAAAAGCCATACTGAAGTTGAGCTTGTGCGCGACATTGAAAAGACGTTCAAGACTCTACGAGAGATCAACATGAAGCTGAATCCTAAGAAATGCACCTTCGGCGCTACTGAAGGTATGTTCCTAGGATACCTGATAGAACCTGACGGCATAAAACCTTGTCCAGAAAAGACAAAGGCGGTAATAGAACTTCCCTCACCACGCACGCTGAAGGAAGTCCAATCCCTCAACGGAAAACTGGCCGGCCTAAACAGGTTCCTGTCTAAGTCAGCAGAAAAGTCATTGCCTCTTTTCAAAACACTCAAGAAGTGTATAAAAAAGGGTGATTTCCGGTGGACGACGGAGGCGGAAGAAGCCTTCACTACACTCAAACAGCATCTAGCAACGCTCCCAACACTCGTTGCACCCCGACCAGGGGAAGAGCTGATCATGTATTTATCAGCAACTCATGGGGCAGTCAGCGCAGTGCTACTAACAGATAGGGACTCAGTGCAGACCCCTATCTATTTTGTCAGCAAAGCGCTCAAGAAGACGGAGATGAACTACAGCGCCATGGAAAAGTTAGTCTTGGCATTAGTGTTTGCCGCCAAGCGACTACGTCGGTACTTCCAAGCGCACCCGATAGCGGTAATCACAGATCAACCCATCAAGCAGATCATCTCCAAACCCGATGCGTCAGGACGACTCCAGAAGTGGAGTGTGTTGCTAGGCGAACACAACATCTCTTACAGACCACGTACCGCAATAAAAGGGCAGGTTCTGGCAGACTTCATCATCGAGAAGCCAGATACTGATGAGGTACCCGCACCAAGAAAGAAGGAACTACAAGATCCATGGATTTTGTTTACAGACGGATCCTCATGCGTAGACGGATCAGGAGCTGGCCTCATTCTCACAAACCCAGAGGGAATGGAATTCACTTACGCACTGCGTTTTGAATTTACCGTGACAAACAATGAGGCAGAATACGAAGCCCTAATCGCCGGACTACGCATTGCAGCTCGAATGGGTGTACGTAACTTGGAAGCAAATGTAGACTCCCGGCTAGTAGCCAACCACGTGTTGGGCGAATACGTGGCCAAAGAAGAGAATATGATTCAGTATCTTGAGAAGACTAATACACTGATCAAAGGCTTTGACAGATTTACTATCAAGCAAGTCCCTAGAGGAGAAAATCGCAAGGCAGACGCACTGAGCAAGATTGCCTCGACAAGCTTCGCACATTTATCAAAGCAGGTGCTGGTGGAAACACTGAAAAGCAAATCAATATCAGAGATGGAAGTCTCCGCGGTCATAGAGGAGGATGGTCCTACATGGATGACACCGATTACGGAATTCCTAAGCAAAGGAACATTACCCCAAGAACAGAAAGAAGCTCGCAGAATACGGCGCACAGCGCAGAGATTCGAATTGCGAGACAACATACTGTACCGACGTTCTTTCCTCCAACCATGGCTCCGCTGCGTTGGCCCGCTACAAGCAAATTACGTGCTGCGAGAAATCCATGAAGGTTCATGCAGCATGCACGCAAGACCACGGTCCGTTGTGGCACGCGCCATGCGATCAGGATACTACTGGCCAACTATGCATCGAGATGCGCGGGACTTGATAAGGAAGTGCAATGATTGCCAAGTTCATAGACCCGTCCCAACCACAGCACGAGCTAACGCCAATCACGGCGCCATGGCCATTCTAAAAATGGGGCATTGATATTGCAGGTCCTTTTCCAATAGCAGCAGGAGGTCTCAAGTTTCTCATAGTAGCTATAGACTACTTCACCAAGTGGATCGAGGCAAAAGCAGTGGCGACAATCACCGGTAACCAGGTGAAACGCTTTGTCTGGGACAACATCGTATGCCGCTTCGGATTACCTGGTGAAATCATCTCGGATAACGGGAAACAATTCTGCGAAAACCCCTTCAAGGATTGGTGCGAGAAGTTAAACATCACCCAACACTTCGCGTCGGTTACACACCCACAAACCAATGGCTTAGTAGAGCGCGCAAATCGAAGCCTGGGCGAAGGAATCAAAGCGCGCCTGGACAGGCACAAAGGAAGGTGGTTCGAAGAACTTTCGCATGTCTTGTGGGCGCACCGCACCTCAATAAAAACCAGCACGGGGGACACCCCCTTTTCTCTAGTCTACGGGACAGAAGCCGTTATACCAACTGAGATCGGCATGCCAACTATCCGCACTGCGGAGATCAATGTGACAACAAACGATGATGAAAGACGTGTCGACTTGGATCTGCTGGAAGAAAGACGCGAACGCGCAGCCATACGGGAGGCAAAGTCGAAGTCAAAAATGAAAGGATACTATGATGCCAAGGTACGCAGTGTTTCGTTCAGACCAGGCGACTTTGTCTACCGTGCCAATGAGTCGAGCCACGCAGAAGATACATGTAAGCTTGGACCAAAGTGGGAAGGACCCTATGAGGTTACTGAAGCAATAGGCACAGGCGCGTACAGGCTACGAGGCTTGGATGGTCGTGACCTACCGCGCACATGGAACATCGGCAACCTCAAGAGATGATACCTATAAGAATAGCTACGGCACAGCGCACAGACGCTCCGCACTTTCAGTGCTCAATAGACATTCATGTATTCATTTTTATTTTTCATATATACTGTTTTCTTTGTTGTTTCTCAAAAAACTTGCAAGTATCAATAAAACGCCGAGGTTTCTAGCTAACTCTGCGACGCATTTTAAGTTGTTATCTCCATATACTGTATGTATTAACAATTTTTTATTTCTTGCCCACGATGGCGTGCATGCACTACGAATACACCCACGATGGTAAAAGGATAAGTTAACCTACTAAATAACTTGTTGAGTAAGAGGGTTGCAAACCCATCAACATCGGATCACGTATCCTTGTTAAACACCTTGTTCTCGAGACGTTGGAATAAGATATGTGCGCATCCCACGATGGTTGCGCAACAGCGCACACGTGCACGTTTAATAACTCAGGAACCAAGACACTTGCTTCCTTAATGTGATATTTACAGCACGTTGAATATCATACCATACACGATTATGATAAAGTACTTAGAATTATTTCTCAAGTACACTATGATTTTCATACATGATTATGGATTTCCTATATTTGCACTGGCGTACACGTTTGTTTCTTCGGCAACAAATACATCTTTTACGCACAGACAAACAGATACGTATACATTACAAATATCCACAGCAAAAGAAAGAGACTTTTATTCATAACTACGAGTTATTACAAGAGATAGTTATTTTGCAACACATCAACTACCAGCTGCTACAACGCTTAAGTGAAGAGGTGCCAACGTGACTCGTTGCACCTTTAACTTAGCTAATACCCTTCAACACGTCTGCATCCTGATGCGACACAGTGGCCACACTGACTGGCACCCCATCAGACCTTGGCAAATGAGCCGCAACAACCCCACACAAAATAGCTTTACCTGCAATACCTTCTTTTTTAGCAAGTCGGGTCACATGCGCTTCCAAGACTTCCTTTAAAGGTACCCCTTTCTCCAAAGCAAAGGGATTCTGACTATCTCTAGGACGCGCAAAGACAGGTACTTGAAGCTGGGATTCATGGGGCTTCAAATAATAGTCCAGTTGCACTTCGGCACCCTCGGTACGATGACGCGCCAAGGTCAACCCCGCCATAATAACATCTATTGGATAATCTTGATCGCGCTCAAGCTCAGAAATCATTGGGAGCTCCAAGTCCTTCATTCTCTGCATAGCAGCGACCAAGTGATCATATGACTCAGCGTCATAATTTGGTACCTTATCAATCGGTGCCTTCAACAGTTTTGCCTCATGGAGCTTTTCAATTGCTTCTGATTTACCACGCTCCAGAGCGCACTGCACAACCTCCCCGAAGGCATTCACCGCCTCCGGCGATTCCAGGGTACTGAGGGCAGCTAGGCGAAGACCGTGGCCTATGAGCCACCTGCGCTCCGCTATAGAGGACATGAGCTGAGGATACAACTCCTCGTCATACTCGATGCTAAGCTTGCGCAGTTTTTCCTCCTGCACCTCCAATGACCAGCTCACAGTAGCCCCAAGCTCCCCCAACTGCGCAAACAAATTTTCCTTACCCTGCTCTAGATGTTTAAGGGCCCAGTTACATGACAGCTTATACTTGACTGCTTCAGCACGCTCCTGGTCTATTTTAGATAGTAGAGACATTTTTTCTCCAGCAAGCCTCTCCGCATACGCATTGGCTTCTTTTACTTCAGCCTTGGCACTGGCTAATTGCGCCTCCAGTGAGGCAATGCGCTGGTCCTTTTGATTGTCCTGCCTATTCTCCCCAACACACTTCGCCTTCAACTGCGCAGCCAGAGAAACAAGGTTATCAACCAGCTGACCCATTGACGCATCCCCTGCTGCCACTGGCACTGCGCTACCAATCTCCGGTTCTGAAGACTCGGAAAACACAGGACTCTCTTTGGGTGGCGACTCCGCACCCTGTTCGAACCTACAAACACAGACAGACTTATCAAGATTTCATGCGCAAACCTGATGAAAACAAAAAACAATGATACTAGCGAGAGTACTTACTGGGGGCCAGAAACATCTGCTGACGGGTGCGATGATGCTGCCTCAATTGCAGAAGATTCAACATGAACAGTCACGAGATGCTTCTTCCTCGCCGAACTTGCGCCATCTTCGCTGCGCGATCTTTTACGCAACAGCCCAGCTTCTTGCTCCTCCATCTCCTCGTCAAGGGGGTCCGCCACTACGGGTGGTGGCTGCACAATAGGGGAGAGTGCACGCGGGCTCGGTACGCCTTGCACCGGCGTTGCCTCTATCGCAACAGAAGAGCTAGTCCCAGTTTCCCCCAAATTCATCTCCATGGTCCGGCCCGCAGTACTCGCCAGTATGGGCTCCTCTCCTTCTCTCAACGGCCGCGTACCTGTTACCGCCTCAACCGGTTTCGCCAAGTGCACAACAGTAAAGAGGTCCATCTCTGCGCAATAGGAAACAAACAAGCAACATTGGTTATATAATGTGGGAACAGAGGAAGACAAGTCTTACTACAAAAGGGGGTGCGGAAGAACGAGTACCCACCCTGGCCATTGGCTTCTAAAAAGATTGGGATCTCATCTTCGGGGCCAAAATAGTTCCGGCTGATGCCCATGTGCACCAAAAATTCCTCAGGATAGGAACTAATGGGGATGCGGTTAGCGTTTATCAATTCCGCATCCCCAGCAACATAGGATCCAGGCGGGGGGCACTCATCCTTCACCAACGAACCCCGGGTATGAAAGTTATAGGACCACGGAAACACAGCGCTGTCCACCCAGAAAAAGGACTCCCTCCAATTCCTAAGCGCGTCTAGCTTCTCTATATAACATTGAAATCTACCAGCGCGCTTAGCAAAGGACACCCACCCATGTGACCAGGTCGTATGGTAGAATACGCGAAAAAGGTTGATGGTGGGGTTCACCGCCAGTAAACGGCAGTTCACCTCAAAATTTGTAATCTTAGCCGCGCCTATACAATGCAACTGCGATATGTGTAGATTATAATAATTCAATATATCACACAGGAATTGGGACAGGGGCACACGTTGATTCGCGAATTCGAAAAAACGCGTGTATACCCCCACCTTCCCTTCGGGGAAGTCGGCAATAGACGCCCGCGCACCCGGAACAACCGGATGCACGTCAAGCGGTATGTAGTAATCCGAAGTGAACTCTAAGAGATCACTCGTGGATATATTGGAGGTGAACTCATGCAGTTGTTTGACCATAGTGGTGGATTTACAGAGACGCACGCGCGGGTACCTTGAGGTGGTTTAATTTCTAGATTGTAGCTGGAGTTCTATTTCAACAATGGCGGATTGCTTTTTTACGGTGGATCACATTGTGAAAATGAAGGGTGGTTTTATACTTTTCTCTCATCCACA
Organism: Chrysanthemum seticuspe; assembly: GCA_019973895.1. Lineage (NCBI taxonomy): Eukaryota > Viridiplantae > Streptophyta > Magnoliopsida > Asterales > Asteraceae > Chrysanthemum > Chrysanthemum seticuspe. The sequence goes on along the minus strand of BPTQ01000003.1, from coordinate 253,220,532 downwards.
CGATACGTGCCACGTGGACCCCACTAACTTCACTTGTGTGGTTGAGATCACTCCGATGGGACGTGTGACAGTCACTTTCCCCCGAATAACGAGGCGTTTACAATTCACTTTGATGTCTAGATACAACGCACTTACGGGTATGTGGATGGCTTCTTTAATACGTTTCGTAAGTTTTTATTTTATTTTGGAATACGGTCATCAGTCTAGCATCCGCAGTTACGCACTGCGCATACTAGACTGGGGGGACATGATGACGTATAGTCTGGAGTCGGGTCATAAACCCGACTACAGCCCAATACTCACAAGCCCGGCACGAACTGGGCCAATATCAATAAGCGTTTGGGCTCCCGAAAGCCCAAGCCCAAATCTATTTACGGAATAGATATCCGATATCTTCTAAAATAAGGAGATAATCATTCCCAACCGACTTAGGCGGGATACGCCGAAGGTTGGGGAACACGGAACCAATAAGGATTCCGTGCGTATATAAAGGGAATCATATCCTTCGTTTAAGGTACGATCTCATAACCCTAAAACTCCTTAAGCCCTAAACCGATTACTCACTCTCACGCCGGAGGATAATCGTGGGAGACAATCCCACGGTAAGCCTAACGGTGTCTTTTGTCTCTTAGTCCGCAGGTCTCAAGCAGCAATTCTCAATTGGTACGAGAACCGGAGCTCCAAACCAGGAACGCCCAACTTTTGTATCAACAGTAAATTCAGGTTTGTATGTATGTCCTGAAGTAAATAGTTACATTAGTATGTTTATGGGTGTACGTAATTATTTACGTTAAATGATACACGAAGAAGAGGATAACATATTAACAAGAGGTTTGATAATGTACACGTGACAGGTGAGGTGGCAACAAAAACAATAAAGTGATGGAACTACTTGGAGAGGATGAAATCTCCTCCATTTTTGAACGAATTTCCAACCACGAGGACAAAAACTCATTTGCTATCGTTTGCAAAAAATTCTTGAAAGTTGCATCTTTTCATTTTAGGGGGTTAAATAATAAGCTTCCTGATCTACCATATGATATGCTAATTGCATCCCCGGAAATGGTTTTTTTTTTTTTTTTTTTTTTTTTTTTTTTTTTTTTTTTTTTTTTTTCATGTCACGAACCACTATACTGATAGCCTATTCATGCCCCAATATTAGGTACCTAACGCTTTCTCTAGAGCAAAACCTTGACCCTGACGTTGGTAAGTTGGATTTTAATGATGTTGGCTTGCATGCAGTCGCTGATGCTTGTGTTCATTTGGTTCATGTGAATCTATGTGGGAAGTTACGTATTAAGGAAATAGGAATTGGTTCCCTTGTAAGATCATGAAAGAATTTAAGAACGTTAAAGTTGAAAGATTGTGTTAATGTCACAGACAAATCATTGAAGATTATTGCCGAAGCAACTTGTTTAAATGTTTTGTGTTTGCAAGGTTGTTATTTGATTAGTGATTTAGGTTTGTAATATTTGGCGAATGGAGATTTAAAGTAATGTTTGGAGACACTTTATCTAGATAAATGTGATAGGATTACCGATAATGGTATTATCCACTTGAAGAAACTGGTCACTCTTTGTAACTTGAGTTTTCATAGGTGTGGGGTAAAATCACCGACTATGGGATTGTATCCCTATGTGATATTGAGCTACTAAATCTGATTATTTGTTCAATATACCGGACGTTTCATTGCTTGAAATTGGTCGCAAATGTCTGAATATTTCGTCGATGAGTTTGAATGGTTGTAAGAGAATTACTGGTGTTGGTTTACGTGGTTTTTGCGGTCATCGACACTTAGTTGAACTTTGGTTGTTTTCATGCTACAAAATTTCATGGGAAGATGTTCAGTCAATTGCTTTGACCCTCCCAAGTTTGTGGTATATTCATCTCAGTAGGAGTATAAAGAAACTAATGCCAGAGGCAGGTTATGAAGGCTTTTTCATCAATGGCAACTACTACAATATAGAGTGGCTATGACCTTTCTGTCGTTACCATTTTATTAGGGACTTTATGAAGTTTTTGCTAAACTCGTAAGCACTCGCAGGTTAGTTTTTGGCGCTTATTTTGCTTCTTTGATTTTGTTTCTCTTTATGCTGCTCCTTAAATGTTGTTTCTTTTTATGCATAGAAATGGAATGAAATTGAAGCATCGTCACCCTTAATTTGGTTTCAAATTGGAAAAGAATAAGAAGAAGAAGAAGAGACGTATGAAGCAGTCGTTTGGTTTACTTTTGTAAGTCTGATCAAAATCCATATTGGTTTGTTAAGTCATCTTGTTGTGTTGGAAGCTAGTGAGCAATTATGATTTTGAATCTTACAGAAACGATACCTATGAATCACTCTATCATGAATATGTTAGAATATATTTAAAACATATACTTCGGCTGTGTCAAAGAGCTATAGCTATCTCTGGATTATATTGGCATGGTAAAATGGCATTCTTCAATTTTTATCCTCGGTATCTAAAGCATTTTTTACACCATAGCAAATTAGTAATCATCATCACCCAAGATAAATGTGCTTTAAATATGTATGGAGTAATTTTCATAACAATTCAACATGCTTGAAAGCACATTACACAAAACTGGAAAAATGTTTGTGTATTTGTCGATGTGTAACAATTGAGAGATAATGTATTTAAGTAAATTCCTGATGCATCTAGAGTCTGTCAGTCCGAGCAGGTGTAAAGGGATTGCACCATTCCATTCAAATGTTGCTAAGAGTTCTATGGTGCAGACTAAAACCTGCAATAGATAGGTGATAAAATGGCCTATGCATAACTTAATTACAAAGTTAAGGAAGTATATGTTGCTTAATTGTTTAGTAAGATGACGTACTTATGGGTTGCCCATTATAATTATCTTGGTTTTCAGTTATATAAACTCGGAGTTTTAGATGTCTTGAACGTAAAGAGTGAAAACAGAATCCGACGTAGATTACGTGATACTTTATGCAGTAGTCACATACTCACATAGTAACAGGCGAGGTGCTCTGGTGATTACACTTCCAACCGATGGAAGCTGTTTCGTCTAGTGCAGCCTACTCGTCTTTTTTTCCCTCAAGACGAACAATTTTATAACTCACTATAGATTTACATGACAATAGGAAATTCCATAGACATGCCCTGTGAACTTCCTACAGCCTCAAACAGCAAATAAACAAGCTATACTAGACTCATAGCATTCTATCTCTATACTATACTTTTCTATATTTAGTACCTTTTAACTCCTCATTATACAGACACTTTATTAAAAACAATAGACCATTTTTCTTCAACTTTTCTAACAGCAGAATTATCCTTCACCTTCAAGCTCATCAGTCTCAATTTCAATACTTCTGTGATTACATTGATAAGATCAGTTACATCTCTTTTAATTTTCCTGAACATTCTAGCATTTCTCTCTTGCCAGATGTAGTAAACAGCAGCACTGCATACCATTTTTCTGATAATACACCAGATACTTCTGTTTGCAGGCAGTTTTGAAAAAACTGAGATAATTCTTCTCCAATCACTTGGGCACTTCATATGCATAAGATCCTGCATTGCTTCCCACACCAATGTAGCATACTGACATTTGAAGAAGAGATGCTCATGAGAATCAGGACAGAGACTACACAGAGCACACGTCATTACTTCATTAGGCTTCCATCTTAGCACTTTGTCTTGAGTCATCAGTTTTTCTTGAATTTCCATCCAAAGTACAAAGGACTGTTTGGGGTTAAATTTGATTAAACCAAACTAAAGAAGTAAAGAGTTCCATTCCACTTTATGTACCATTGGTATCAAATCCCTCCATACATTGCTAGTTGAGAAATCTTTATGAACACCAGCCCTGCTTATCCAAACTGCTTTATCACTTTCATTACTGCATAACTGTGGAACTTGGATATTATGAAGGAGAGGATACTTGATCAACCACTCACTAGGCCACTTCCAAACTCCATCATCAATCATATCAGAAATGCACATTTCACTAGAAAGTCTAGCATCATAGATGTCTCTTTGTGTTATGAACTGATTCAAAGGCCCAACACCGCACCATTTGTCATACCACATAGAGATCTTCTTTCCATTCCCAACTTTGTAATGAATGTGAGTCTTAGCTCTATCCTTTAAATTCAGAATAGTTTTCCACATACTCTTATAGTTATTATCTATCTGTACTTCCCACAAATTTCTGCCTTTTAACTTCTCCACGTGAATCCATTTCACCCATAAGGAGTCTTTCTTAGCTACTAAATTCCATAAGTGTTTGATCAATAAGACTTAATTCCACTTTTGTAAATTTTTTATTCCTAGACCACCCTGATCTTTAGGAGTACAAATTACAATCCAAGCTACTTTAGCTCTGCCCTTTATCAATTCTCCTTGATTCCACAAGAACCCTCCAGAATCTTATTTATATAATTAATAACTGCTTTTAGTAATAAGAAATCAGAGGTCCAGTACACTTGCATAGAAGCCAATACTGATGCAATCAACTGTAGCCTGCCATCATAGGATAGAACTCTATTCTTCCAATCATTAACTCTGCTTTTCACCTTATCCACTAAAACTTTGCAATCAATGATACTCAATTGCTTGGTAACCAATGGCACTCCAAGGTACTTAACAGGTAATTTGCCTACTGGAAAAGGTAAAATTTGAAGGATTGTACTTTGCTCAGCTGCAGAGAGCCCACCAAAGAACACAATACTCTTCTTTATATTTAGGTTTAAGCCCTGAGACACCACTAAAATCATCTAGACTTTTCTTGATCATACTAACAGAATTAATATCTCCATTTCAAAATACCAACAAATCATCATCAAAACAGAGGTAAGTTACTTTCAACTTTTTGCATTCCCAATGGTATTTAAACTTTTCAGAATTCCTCACATTCCGTTTTATTATAAGGTTTAACACCTCTATCACTAGTGTAAACAAGTAAGGGGACATGGGGTCACCCAGTCTCAATCCTCTACCACCACAAAAGTACCCAACTCTCTCCCCATTGACATTTAAAGAAAACTTTGTGGTTGTAACACACACCATAATCCAATCCACCATCTTCTTATGAAACCCAAACTTTACTAACACTTCTCTTAGGAAATCCCAATTAATAGTGTCATAGGCTTTCTGTAAATCAATCTTAAAGGCACATTTCTTACCAAATTGTTTTCTGTTATACCCTCTTAACAATTCTCGTGATAAGAGAATGTTACCAGTTATCTGCCTACCAGCTATAAAGGCACTTTGATTCTCATCTACTAACTTTCCAAGAACTTTCTTAATTCTATTGGTAAGAATTTTACCCTTATAAAGCATATAGGCCTAAAGTCAGAAACTTTTAATGGAATACTAATTTTTGGAACCAGAGAAATTAGAGTGGATTTTACCTCACCAAGCAATTTGCCCTTCTCGAAGAATTCAGTAATGGCCTTACAAACATCTTCACCAATAACCTCCCAAGCAGCTTTGTAAAATTTAGCAGTGAAGCAATCTAGTCCAGGTGCTTTGTCATCTTCAATATAAAAAATAGCAGCCTTAATTTCTTCTTTAGTGATAGGAGCAATCATCTCCACAACTTCAACTTCACTAACAGTTTTATCAAATAGATCAGCATTCTGAAACTGATTAAATTCTTTTCTAGCCCCAAGAAAGTTCTGAAAATGTCTTACAAACTGGCCAGCCACCTCTTCATTGTTAAATCTTTGCCCATCTTCATCACAAATACTCATAATTCTTCCTCTGTGCTTTCTTCCTTTTAAAACATTATGAAAGTATGTTGTATTCTTATCACCTTCATGAATCCAATCTACTCTTGCTTTTTGAACCAAGAGACACTCTTCATGTTGTTGGAAAATTTAGTGCACTTGTGGGATTAGTTCACACCTTGTAATGGGTTAGGAGGTACGGAGTGTACACCCATAAGGTCCATGAACACCCTGACTCTTATAGTGGTTTGTATTGGTAGTACTGGTGAAAGTACTGCTTGGTGAAAGTACTGCTTGGTGAAAGTACTGCTTGTGGAAAGTACTGCTTGTGGTTTCCACTGATAAGCAGTATTTCCACTGATAGGCAGTGTTTCCACTGATAGCACTGTGAAAGTACTGTTGCTATGAAAGTACTGATAAGCAGTGTTTCCACTGATAGGCTGTATTTCCACTGTAAGTGAAAGTACTGCTAGTGGAAAGTACTGCTTATGGAAAGTACTGCTACATGGTAGTTACAACTTCTTTATGACCACGTTTAATTGGTCATGTAACCACTAACGGCTATAATGGGGATAATTATGAGGCTATTAATGGGCCGATTAATACTCATAATTCCATTGGAATAGCTCAAGAGTAACCTCCTATATATAAGAGATCTGTACATGCATGAAACATACACAGAAAACACTAAGCACTTATAAGCGCAAGGGTTATTGAATTGTGCCTAATTCTATAACTGCATTTGGTCTTATCCCAAGTAGATATTCGTGATACCCAGGCATTAGGGTCGAATAGTTTACTTTGGAAAGTGATTACACGATTCCAAGTGATATCCGGTAACCACCTAGTGGTATTGCTACTGTCATTGATTGTCTTAACCCTGTTCTGGGAGCTAACCCCCAACACATCTTTGACAACTTCATTGTAATCAATTAATGCTTGACATTGCTCAACTCTCAGCTGTGCATTATTTGGATCTTTCTCCATTTCAGTTTGAGCACTTTTAATCTTCTCTCTGCATTTTTCTACTCTTTCAAAAACATCATCATTTTTCCAGCTCAGATGATTCAAAAGGTATTTCAAACTCTTTAACTTCTTTACCAGTTTATACATGTTGCATCCCATGACATCCTTTTTCCATTCTTCTTTTACAATCTGTAAAAACTCCACTTTTCTGGTTATGAATTTAGAAAATCTGAATGCTTTTTTCTTTTTGTTTTCACTTTTGGGAAATGTAACAACTGAAGGTGAGTGATCTGAGATTAAAAAAGGTAGAAACTTCCCATACACCTCTGGATATTGATTAAGCAAGCAGTCATTAACCATAATTCTGCCTAATTTCTTTAATGTTCTGCACCGGGGATTTTTCAAGCTCTTAGTCCAAGTGAAGAAGAAACCTGAACCGTGCATATCTTTAACTTCAGTATTAGCAATACAGTCTTGAAACTCCAACATATCATTTGATGAGCTAGAAGGACCATTTGAATGTTCATTTGTAGATAGAGTGACATTAAAGTCTCCAAATATAACCCATGGAACTCCTGCTGTAATTTGTTTCTGCATTCCCAAATCTCTCCACAAGTTCCTTCTTTCACTGCTAGAGTTAATAACATAGATCACAGGACAATAAAATCGAACTTTCTTATTCACAGATTCTACTAAGAAGAAGATATTTTGAGATGATTTTGCAAGTATCCAGGTTCTCACCATGTTAGTTTCCCAACCAACCATTATCCTACAACCTTTATTGTTATCCTCACTATTAGTACTATACTCCCAATTTCCAAAAATCTTATTGCAAACTTTATTTAGCCTACTCGTCTTAGCAATGGTTTTTGCTTCGACGAGATAGAGTTTGTATGGATCTTCCATTCGGATATCCAGTCTCTTTCTTATAGTGACGGTGTCGTATTCGCCTTAGGTTCTTCTTTGGCACTCATTGCAGCGATACCAATACCAAAAGTCATGTTGTCACAATTCTCAATTTCCGGTCATTTCTCAAACTCAATATTCATCATATTAGTTCATGCATGGTTTTGCATTTCACGTTAAACGTATAACTTTTATTAAATAAACGTTATCGCGTAATTTATTTATTTTGAACAATTGATCCATTACTTCTGAAAATTATTTCAATATATTTTTATACTCATATTAAGTTTATAAAAATAATATTATGAGTTTACCCAGTGTTTTAAATTTATTTTGTATATAAATGGTTATATTTATATAATTACGACGATTTTATTAAATACTACACGATTATTATTATATCACTCAAATTTTGCAAGAAATGTATTTTTATAATTTTTATGACCTCAATGCATTTTATCTTGTTCCGTTAAAATTTATTTTTTAGCCAACACTACACTAAAAACCTAATTATATTTACAAACTACACTTTATACTTAACTTTCTACACATAATACTTAACTTAAATATCACAAGTCATCCAAAAACTCAAAACTCTTCTATTTCTTTTACTTTGGTCGACACCCATGAGGTGACTCACACCATTCTACAAAATATCTTAGCTATACAAGTAATATACTATATCTTATTCACTTCACTTTGCAAAAATAAAAGACCAAAGATCAAAATTCCATCTCTTTTCTCTCTAAGTATTCGGCAGCCAAGGGACCAAAAGGAGGATCATCTCCAAGTTTTCAAGACAAGTTTAATTACACACTAGTATCATTTGTTGCAAAGGTTTTGCAATAAAAACCTCAAGTGATTAGGAAAAACCCTTGTCCTTAAACCTCATCATATTTCTTGTAAGCATTCATATTCATGTCTTTATTTCACATTCATTATTATGGTCATATCATTTTATTTGAGAAACATGCAAGTTATGTGATGTTTATACCACTTTTTAAGGTTTTTAATGTTTTTAAGTGTTAAATATATAATCCATCCTATAATTACTCCTTGTTATATTTTAGTTTTGGTGATGTATAGGAACCCATGACACCCTAAGAAGGTGTATGGTAGGATTAGAATAGCTTCGGAGTTGTTTTGAATGGGTTAGAATAGGTTTGGCGCGAGAAAAACTCATTTCGACACGTTTTGAAAAGGGTCTGTCCTTATTTTGAAATTCTGGAAAATCCGACAGTAGGTAAAAATATTTTGCCTAGATATTTAGAAAATATACTTTAAAACGAAACCGTGGCCGCTTGAACGGATTAAAACGGAGTTATAACGAAGAAGTTATGAATTTTTCAATTTGGCGACGAAAAATATAAATTTCAGAAATTTCAGCATGAAAATGTCACTCTTTACGAGTCAAAAATGAGTCTTAAGCTTTATAAATTGTGTCGACTTATCAAAAATATATTAGTATACTTTGACACGAATCTAAGGATGTAGAAAACGTAGAAAACGGACTTGTAACGAGTAAATTACACGCGATAAACAAAGTTGCCGTAACTTTATTCTATTAGCAACATTAATATATTTTCTATTAAACATATACTACGGCAACTAGGGGCCATGTTGAGGGTCGTTTTTAACATTGATAGGTTACTCTTTATAAAAAGATGTCTTCTAGTAAAATCAAGTTCGCCAACCATATTTTCCAAAATATCCAACCGTTCGTCAAGCGGAGTTGTAATGAATAAAATATAGTCGCTCAAAGTTTACCGAAAACCACTCTTAAACACAGAAGTACCATATTTAACCTCTATTTTTCTTTATGTTCGAGACCTTTAGGATGGAAACTTAAATGCTAAAACCTTGAGATAATGATACAAGCTTCCTAAAACCGTTGAGTTTGCTTCCTAACACTCGACGTGCACCATTTTACGACTAGCTTTTAGAGGCTGTTTTAGTCACTTTCATGGAAATTTCAATGACATTAGTTTACGACGAAAGGTTATAATTTCACAATTAATCACTAAATGATTATCGTCGGGTATCATTTCAATGTAAATACATGTGAAGTAATTTAAAAATGGTCAAGACGTTAAAAGATTATATTTTCGACGAGAAGTATTGTTTTCAAAATTACATAAGTGGTATAAATATCATCCGAATTGCGTGCATAACATTACATCATGACTTATTGCATATCATATCATTCATAATAGGTCAGTTTCGAGATTCACGCTACATTTCGGTGTAACCACTTTTGTCATCGCATCAATTCTTCAAGTGAGTAATCACATCCCCTTTTTACCGTTTTACTATATTTTGGGGCGAAATGCATGAACCATTCTTGAGCTAAATTGATCACTACTTTTATTAACTTGTTTGACTAGAACTTGTGAACTTGAATCAAATCCTTGAACTTAATTATGAAATTATGCCTTACTTGAACTTATTGAACCGTACATGTTATGACCTTGACCTAAAGTCTCCCATGTTCGGAGCATCACTATAAAGTCTCCAATGTTCGGAGCATCACTATAAAGTCTCCTACGTTCGGAGTATATCTTTGGGAAGAGGCACCCAGTATATCTTTGGGAAGAGGCACCCAACATAACTTTGGGTAGTGGCACCCAGCATAATTTGGTTTCATCAGGAGCATCCCTGAATTATTATATACGTGGTACTATATTGTGAACTATTATGACCGCTTATACTTGACTACTTCATACGCTATATTTTGTGCAATGGGTTGTGAACACACATGTTGCGAGTTTTGTATGGGCGGAACTTGGAACTGAGTGGATTTACAATGCCTTTGCTTTGTGGACTATTTTCGATGACCGAAACCTTTGAATATTTCTTACGAGTTTTCTTATTTTGCGAAACGTGTATACTCACCAACTATTTTCATAGTTGACCCGTTTTTCTCTCATGCATTTCAGGTGATCGTTAGTAATCTTTTTCTACCAGGTCTTGCATAATGAAGTTTTCACTTGTCACTACAAATCGTTATGTAATAGAACGAAATATTTTGGAATCTAAACTTTGTAATATATTTGCCTATGACGGCTAAACTGGTATTGTAATGATGTACTCTTTCTTTTAAATATTAACGTTGGTATGTTCTATTATCTTGTGCTTATGTTCCCTTCCGTTACACCTCGTGTTTCCGCCTCCGGCGAGGGTGTGACACATGTGTTACCAAATTATACCTCTGTTGCAAAAACAGAGGTATAATTTAGACTTTAGAGTCAAAGAAGCTACTTTTATGATCCTCTTAACACATCAAAAGGCAAAGAATGTATTGTTAAGCTATGAAAACCTCATATCATTGAAGTGAAAATTTTCTCCTTTGACCACAAAATTTAAGATGTTGCCGACTTTACAGGAATGGAGGGACCGACAGGTATGCACTGATTTGGCGAAGGACATATGCTAAGACCTCTATTCGTACTAGTATTAAATAATAATTTTACCACACGGTATGCACATACTCAACCAGCAAACCATCTTAAACATACTCGTAACACATTTGTGCATATGGGAAGACCAGATGTTTATGTTTTTCCCTAACGCATAGAAACTATGGCTTGGCATTGTATGTGGTAAGAATTGTAAGAATGACTGTCATTTAGGATTGTGGCTTGAAATTGTTAAGGCATTTTGGGATAATCACTTTCGGATAAGTTACTATGGCAACATGCTGAGACTAACACGAATTATACATTATACTGAAACATCACTATTTTCATTATTTTTGAAGGCCAAAACATTAAGCAAATTACGAAAATGAACCTTTTAGATACTCATTTTACCAATGTAAACCTTTTTTCTATTGTTTACTAAAATGAACTAAATCTGTCATTGTCTCACTTTGATATTTGTATGAACTAAACATTTTACTATTAAGTGGTCCATACTCCTTTTTACTGTTATACAGTAATTTGTTTTCTTGAAAACCATGATGATGACGTGGATGGTGCATGTGTTAAATCATCACCATTTGTTTTTTGGGTTGTCATATGGATTGGTAGGTTTTGTTTTGCTGCATGATGTATTGTAATTTTGTAACAACTTTTCACTCGCCCCATTCCTCGCCCCAAATTAATTTACTCGCTCAAATAAATGTTCACTCGCCTGATTCATCGCCTATTTCCTCGCCCCAAATTAATATCTCGCCTAGACAATTTTTCGCCTATTTCCTCCTTCATTCGCGTTTAAACCCTCCCCAAACTTTGTTTGCTCGCCCAAATCTCATGTCCACGCCTAGAATCTCATGCTCGCCCAGATCTCGCGTTTAAACATGCTCACCCATGTTTCATCCCAAACACATAATTTCCATTCACGTTAAACACCCTCGCCTAGACACTCATTCGCCTAGGTTCTCGCCTCACCCACGCCCAGGAATTCGTTATACACGTGTTCGGTTTAAAAACTACTCTGATGGAAATCTAACGTATAATATTGAAAAGTTCATTTTAGAAAAATGTATAGGCGAGGTTTGTATTTATAAAGTACCATTAGAAAGAGTTCATTTTAGAAATTTCCTCCAAAACATTGCTATATACTTGGCTACATTTGCTTTTAGATCAGCAACAATAATAGTAATAAATCTACACCATTATGCTAGCAGTTGATCAATTTCTATTCCATAGCTAAGCACATTAGCAAAATTTGTTATTTGTATATCTATATAAAACTTACCACTTGTATAATGTGGTCTTTGCTAAATGTTACTTAAGAGCGGAAGGTGTCGATTCGCCGAGACTCGCCGTCGTTCGAGCTGGACGCTCGCCGTCCTTCGCCGTGGCACCAACGTCCTTCGCCGTGGGATGCCTCATCGACTGCACGACAAGGTTGAAACTTGTACTTTTTTTTCTCTCTTTTCATTTTATATAAAGTGATATTTCATGTTTTGAATTTTAGCAAGGTGAAGTGTTTTTTAAATAGATTGAAAGGTTCGTGGAGGAAAAAAATGCAAACATAAACGCATAATGATAAAAACCTTATACTGAAACTTGAACAATTAACTAAAAACATGAAATACATAATACGCTTAAACATAAAAAACTACATAATCTCCCTAATAAAAAAACAACATAAAAACATGAAATACATAAACGCATACTGATGGAAATAAAACTACTAAAACTTAAAAAAACGAATCATCTGAGACCCAACCCTCAGAACTTGAAGGGGAATCAAACTTCCGGCAGCTTTTCTGGACTTGGAAATTGCTGAGAAAAATCTTTGCGAGACATTTTTGTGTGTGAATTGTGTGAGTTGTGTGTGTAATTTGTGACTGGTAGGGTAGTATATATAGGCTCATATAATCCCGCTCAAAACTATACCGTTTGAATTTAAAATTTGAATTTGAATTTTAAAGTACCCCGCTCCTATTTGAATTTGAATTAGCCCGCTCCTATTTGAATTTGAATTACCCCGCTCAAAAGTATACGGTTTTGAATTTGAATTTTAAATTTAAATCTAAATTTTGAATCTTAATTTTTGAATTTGAATTTAAATTTGAATTTTTTAATTTGAATTTGAAAACCACCCCTAAAAATAACAATTTATAACCACCATTTTTTCACATCTACATCAATTCAAAAAAAAAAACACAAATGTCTCAAAATTCGAAGTGGAACAAGTCTGAAGAAATGTTGCTTGCGCAAGTTTGGATAGAAATTTCGCAAGCTATAGATATGGAAAATAAACGTTTCGAAAATATTTTTTGGAACGACGTTATGCAGATGTTCAATAATCAGACTACCGATGACCATCGTACAAAAAATTCAATCACGGATAAATGGACGAGGATTAACGTCGATTGCAAAAAATTCAAAGCAATTTACAAACAGTTGCAGCGTCGAAGTGGTCAAAATGACCTCACTCATCTCGAAAATGCGAAACTAAACTTTCAGCAACAATTTGGTGGAAAGGAGTTCAAGTATGTTCACGTTTGGGAGATTTTGAAAAATTGCCCGAAGTGGGATGTCGAAGATCCGATCCATTAGTATGTGTTGTATTTTTTTTACTCGTGTCGTTTTTTTTTCCGTATCGTGTTTTTATTATTATTATTGTGTTATGTATTGTATTTTTATTTTGAATGAAATAAATTTAGTTTATTTGAAAATGAAAATGAATAAAAAAAATAAAGTGGTAGTGGTGGGCCCCAAATGAAAAGGTTGAGGTTTGTTATGAGTGGAGGGTCTGTTGTGGTTAGTTGTGGAGAAGTGGGATGCTGATGTGACGCTGAGGTGTTATTGATGAAGAGGGTATACCTTGTTATGACACCTTCCGCTCTAAAGTAGCAGTCCACAAAAGGTATATTCAAAGTCAATAAAAATGAAAATAGCAAGTGAACCAGTCACACTCCACAAAAGAGACAATTAAATTATGGTTTGGAAGTTTCTGTTTTACAATAATAATTTCTATTGCTCATGCCACTTTTTTTTATGAATAACTCAGAGCATAAGATGCTTTCAAAATTCCTGGAAAAAGTAAGCGCGACGGAGCCGTGATACAGTTTGATCAGGTGCATTTACAAAAAGTAATACAAAACAAGAAACACAATTTTTTTTACCAAGTGCATTAAGAAAAATCAAGGTTTTTTTAAAACTTAATACTACGCCGCAAAATTTTATAAGTGTCCCGAAAACCCACCCTGGTCCCCGTCCTGGCTATAATAATACAATAGTTAAATGCAAATTGTTCCTTTGTTTTGTGTTTACTATATGACTCAAAGTCTAACAAAGATGCTTTCTTTCAAAATTTTGTAAGGAAAAACAACAAACGGCATATTTTAAATAACGAACACGTTATCGTGATGTTTCTAGAAGTACAATAAATTTTACGGAGTAATTCGTTTCTTGGTCCTATTGACATTTTCTAGTATACCCAACCACCTCATTCATTAATACAGTAATTCATTAATAATAATATGTCAAATAGAACTTTGTAATTTGTCGAAGTAATACTTAAGATAATCAAAGCAATAAATCACGGGACGCAAAAAACAAAACTATGATCTTTCTAAAAATTTAGAGATATGTGGAAAGTAATACTGTATGGTTCTAAAAGGCTGGTAAAGGCGTGAGATTTGATCATACCGTCATATTATGCAGTTATGCTACACTGTCTTATGTCATGTTTTTTTGTAAACTCGAGATATATGAAATATGATATAAATATATAAATATTTTCATATTTTATACCGTCTTATACCACGCATTATAAACGCAAAAGCTTCGCCTTAACCATAAAAACATGAGACTTGATCATATCATCACGTCACGCCTCGTGCTATTTATAACTTTAAAAATAACCAAACATCAAAAATGAAATAATACACCCAGTCAAAAACTTAAAGATATGTCATATATTAATGCAGCTACTATGCAATAAATTTTACATAATCTCATCTTATCAGCTTAGAATGCTAAAATAAATAGAATTGATCATGAAAATCTGTTACATAATTAAGTCAAATAAATTCATAAATATCTTTAAACTCTTTTAAGACACGTATTAATGTCTTTGTCCGAATTAGAAATTAATCCAAAATCAATTTGACATCTAGAAGTCACTTACTTTTTGTTTTCGTCTTATTTAAAATCGTTTAAATTATGTTCCATACACATCTTAGCTAGTAGATAAATAACCATTTTTCTCAAAAATAAATAAAAAATTAGATAGCTTTTTACCATCGTAATTAACTTTTTTTTAGTGATCTAAAGATTTATCTTCCTACATTAATCAATATCTTAATACTTGGCATCTAAGAGAGGAATTAAGTTTTGATAATAACGAGTGTGGAAACCCGCGCGATGCAGCGGGATTGCTTTTGTTTGCCAAATTGCTATAAAGGACTTACTTTGCAGCGACACTTAAACCTTAAGGACATTTTTTGCCAACTTGGACTTACTTTGCAACGACACCTAAAATTCAGGGGCTATTTTTGCCAACTTGCAAAAGTTGGCATTTATTGTGCTACAGTGTTTTGGGGGTACTGTTGCCCGCCTTTTAGTATATAGGTTAATAACTTTCATAATAACTCAATGCATTCATTTTAAGGGTATTTCAAATTTAGTAGCGTTTTGTAAAGTGGGTTCAAGAAGAAATAAAAAATAAAGAAGAGATAAATACATCATTTTTGTTACATACATCATTTTATATAATTTATATAACACATTGTACAATATTGTATCGCACAGATGAAGTTATATGCACAAAATAATTAGTGTATGTATCACCTAAGAAAGAAACCCCCGTTTCCTAAAATAGTTTTGTTAGACCAATAGAGTGTTAGAGTTTTTTTTATCTTTTTTTTTTAATTGATGACTATGTTTTTGATATAGTACTTTTTGTGCGATCACTTGTTGTCTTTTGCGAAAAATCAAAAAACAATCAAAATTGAACTTTTATTTTGCAAAAAAACAAAAAAACTGCTCGCCCAAAAGTACGGTCTAACAAAAGAAGTAGGTGTACGTCCTCATTTGTATTTTTGTACGACCACCTTTTATCTTTTTGCAAAAAAAATAAAAATAATACAAAAGAATTGTTGGTGATCTGAGTGTCATCGACTATTTTAGGTACTTTTCGATTTACTAAAGACCAATCGGGATTTCATATTATGCTCGGATGCAAGTTAATGAAGTATGGAGTACACACTCATTTGAGCTAATATGTTTCCATCACGACAAAAAGCAGTGTTCAAGGCCTTAAGGGGTAGTGCCCCTGCACAATCAATTTTTTCCCACATTTTCTCAACCATTATGACGGTTAAACAGTTGTGAGTGTTGATTTTTTACAAACTTTAACTGTCAACATAATATGTCTTAAAACAAAAAGACAAAAAGTATAATCTAACAACAAACGTAGTAGTCGATCTACCAGAAAACTAACAACCAAATTTCTTTTGGATACGTGAAAAAAAAATCTAATAAGGTTGCATAATTCATTCATCTAGCAAGACAATTCTTGAAAATAAGTATTTTTTTTTAACTACTTCTTGTATGCAAAAAGTAATCATTTTTGCAACATGATCTTGTTCTAAAACAAAATTTAGAAAATATATTTTCCTCAAATAAAACAATATCATTTCAATATTTCATAAAATAGTAATAAAATAATAGCCTTTTTTCTAGATTTTTGTACACCCTTTTCCTATGGTGAATAAACGTCTACATCTTTCTTTAGAAACATAAATAATAAATATCCTTCCATCCTTCTGGAAGTCGCCATTATATCTACAAACAACTAACCACCAAGAATCTTCTAGCTCCTTCTCTGGCGAATTGATAAAAACAACATTTTTATCCGCCATGGTTTTAAATGGCTGATAAAAACGTGAGGCTTGATCATCTTTTCACATTATGCTAGCATGCTATGTCGTTTTATGTTACGTCTTTTTGTAAACTCGATATAAATGAAATATGATATAAATATATAAATATTTTCATATTTTATACCGTCTTATGTCACGCTTTATAAACGCAAAAGCTTCGCATTAATCACAAAAACATAAGACTTGATCATACCACCACATCACACCCCGCGCTATTTATAAGTTTGAAAACTTAAAGATATGTCATATATTAATGTAGCTACTATGCAATAAATTTTACGATATCTCATCTTATCAGCTTAGAATGCTAACATAAATAGAATTGATCATGAAAATCTGTTACATAATTAAGTCAAATAAATTCATAAATATCTTTAAACTCTTTTAAGACACGTATTAATGTCTTTGTCCGAATTAGAAATTAATCCAAAATCAATTTGACATCTAGAAGTCACTTACTTTTTTATTTTCGCCTTATTCAATCGTTTAAACCATGTTCCATACACATCTTAGGTACTCCGTAGTAGATAAATAACCATTTTACTCAAAAATAAATAAAAAAAATTAGATAGCTTTTGACCATCGCAATTAACGTTTTTTTAGTGATCTAAAGATTTATCTTCTTACATTAATCAATATCTTAATACTTGGCATCTAAGAGAGGAATTAAGTTTTGATAATAATAACTCAATGCATTCATTTTCAGTGTATTCCAAATTTAGTAGCTTTTTGTAAAGTGGGTTCAAGAAGAAATAAAAAATAAAGAAGAAATAAATACATTATTTTTTGTTACATACATCAGTTTATATAATTTAAAGTAAATTACACCATTCGTTCTTGTGGTATACGTTGACCATCAAAGATCGTCCTTTGACCAAAAAATACACCGTTAGTCCTTAAGTGCGAAACGTTACTCAGCGTTAGTCCCTCACCCTAACTGGCGTGAGTAACGGACGTTAAGCCTATTTAAGTCGAGGGTATATTTGTCTTTTCCCACCCACACCACACCCTCAATTAATTATTTCATCTACCCTTTCATTAAAAACACACACCAACACTTTTTGTTTCTTGATAATTCTTTGAGCATTCAGGATTGCATTTTCAAAATATATTATACACTACCTTCATAACCCGCCCAATGGGCGGGTTCGCTTCATAACATTACTTGAGGAAATCTAAATGGATGTACATAAATGATGAATAATGAAAAATATCTTAAACACAAAAATTGAAAAGAAAAAAAGAAAAACGTTCATGCAATATATATAAAAAAGAACAATGAAAGTGTGAGTTAATAAAATGGATGGACCTCATTCATATACGACCTGCCCAATGGGCGGGCGAGCTTCAAAATGAAGATTTCTGAATATTTATATATGTAATCTACATGATGATCACAAATACAAATCCAAGATTGTTACTGCAACACAACTTTTCATTAACTTATGCGTAATAAGATGATGAATGCAATAACCGATTTCCTGTTGTTAGTACAATAACTACATTCGTCGTTGTTACATAAGTTGTAATAATTAGCTTAAAAGAAGTATACCATGCTTTGAGGAGGTCATTTTACAGCAACCTTAAGTTGAATTGTTGAACTGGTCTTCTTGTTTCTTGAACATCACTTCCAATTTTCTAGGAATTAGAAAACAAAGATATATGTAAATGGCTAAATGAGGCTCCCGAAAAAGATTTATCCTTTTTTGGATAATTATGATAAAAGGTAATGCAACCACATTAATCAACAAAATTTATAGAGATCATAAATGAAAGATAAAGATTTAGTGGAAATATCATGCTAAACCGTAAAACTAATTAGATGCTTATGCAGTATAAATCAACATGTACATACTTAACTATACATGTATTAATGAATGCATAAAAAGTTACGAGCGAGCAATAATTATGTCTCAACACATTTAGCTATCGATATGCGTTGAAGTCTAACCTTTTGTTGACTAAACTTGGTGCTCCCTCAAAGTTTCACTATCGATACTAATGAGTCAAACCCTATAGTCTTCCTTACCTTGAAACCGGAATAGTTAGCAAAAAGAAGTGATGTATTCAAAAAATTGAGCAAAATGGCTCTAAGCATTGAAATTTACAGTCACAAAAACATAGCAACTACAACGCAATTACATCTATCAGGTTGCTAAAGGCTTTGGCATCTTAATTCATTAACACTATCCAATATACAAGTAAAACCTTGAATTTAAAAGAATAGTAACTGTCAAATAGCTAAAAGCCTGATCAGTATATAGTAAAATGTTCACGGCTATAGAATCAATCATATCAAGATATTATACTTCCAATCATATCAATGGTGTACAGTGCACAATCTACAGGAGACTAACCTCTGCAACACCTGAATCAATGCGCTTATCTCTATCAATTGCATTTTTGTCATTTCCACGAAGGATTAATGCTTCATATTTGTCGTTAAAACTAAGAAAACAAATAATAAACATGGCACAATAACGATAAGAAAACAAAAGAAATAAAAAGCACAATCCTCTTACTGTTAGATGTAAGAAAAACTATAAACAAAACTTGTTACAAGCATGTAAGATCAGAATAAAATCCTACCATTTCTTGTCACCTAGAGCTCTTGATAGGCGACATTTAAACATACCCCACAGTTCCTGAATTACATAACAAAATGATCAATAAAGTGAGTTTTGGATACAAACTCTTGAGTAAATCAAATATAGCAAGTATATATGTGCTCACATAAATATATGGTGCGCCATCATACAAAACCATATTATAGGTGTTGATAGTAATTAAGAAAGAAGTTAAGGCATGAAAAGAGATAAATCATGTCAAACCTGCTTGAAAAGTTGATTTAAATACTCTCCAACTTGAATATGTGAAGCAGGAGAAGCTTATGAATTGATTCTTTTGTTGATTCATAATCATAAAAAAATGTGCTTATTCTGTTTTATAAAGGAACACATTCAGCAAAGATTTTCTTGCACCTACACAAAGATAAAAGAGGAAAGGCATTAATATGTAGGTGTGGAGGATAGTGAGTTTAATACACAAATGCAAACTATTGTAATAATTGTTTTGTGTAATGAAAGTGATTAAACGTGTTTTGGTATGTGTAAACGGGTTTGTGTGAACTGAACCCATGAAGTATGGAATAGAAAACCTCAAGTTCAAAGCTTATATCAGTTTATATATTTACACATATACCATAGTAAAGTTTGCTGAAGCAAATTGATGTAAACACAATTAGATACCATAGTAAAGTTTGTTGTGGCTTGTATAGTAACAATATTGCCATGTCATTTACCTCTGGTATTTCTGCAAGAAGACAACAACAAATAAGTGTAAGATGATTACGCACACAAGATACAATACATATCAAATGAGGATAGATCTACAGTAAACCTTGGTGGTTATAAAACAGGATACCACTCTGGAGTTAAATTTGTTTTTCTTTCTAACAGATAATGAACACATATGTAATTTTCAAATTTTAATACTTGTCATAAAAGTACTTCATTTTCATGGAGGTACTGAGATCGAAAGTCTTGTAGTGAGCAGTGACATGGAAAGGAACTCGGTGGATGCACCAATTTGTCATCAAACACATTACCTTCTTACTTAGGCCTTGAGCCGCCATGAGGTCATAAAACTTGCTCATTAATCTTTCTTCGTTTCTTTCTCGACCTACAGAGAAGTTAAATATTAATACTTAAGAAGCAAGTGTTCAACATTATAAACTATTATAAAACGTTTCGAACTTTTATGGCAATGCATTCATTCTATAGTATCCTCCAGCAAAAAATACTTGTATACAACTATAAACCTAGCAAGTAAATGACTTCTCAGCCTAATGTCCATATATTACCACACCCAAACACATACTCGTAACAAACTTACAAACTTCCTTTGAAAAAGTAACATACCTCTAAATTGCGTTGTAATGTGGTAGAAACACACATTATTAAGCAAAAAATTCAACCATTGCCATTGCGCACATGTTGTGCAGTTAAATCTATGTATATAAAGAGTTGAATAAATGTATTTGTCCATTTCTTCCCCTCCGAATATTAAACTATCATCATATAATGTAGACAAAATTAACTAAATTGCAGAATGAACTGTATAAGATAAAAGATTCAAAAAAAAAGTTGTGTAAAATATACAAACAAACCTGAAAAATCGATTTTGTGGAAGCTCAGACATGGGATTCATGATTAGACGACCTAAAGTAAAAAAAAAAAAAAAAAAAAAAAAAAAAAAAAAAAAAAAAACTGAGAAATCGAATGGTTAATTTGATTCGATTTCAAAATATAGTTAAACTTGTTTTCAAAACTAAATTGAATAAATTGACATATACAGGATCTGGTCGAGCAATTATAAACAATATTATCAAAGAGATTTAGTATCAATTGAAAAACAAAATCGAAATCAAACAAACCTGGCTAAAGATCGTAGATTCAATTGTATTTTGAGATCTGTTGTTTTGATAAAGATCGGTGGTTTGTTATGATCAGTGTGTTTATTTTTTTATGAGATTGGTGCTTTTGATTTGAATATGATATTTGAATTCGTATGATGTGGAGTGCTGGGAAAGATGCGTAACTTTTTGGGGGGGGGGGGGGGGGTGGGGGGTTTGAATTTGGAAATGGTGAGTAAAATGGGGAAAGGATGAGTTTTTTTTTACTGGAATTGAAGAGGAATTTAATTAGGAGCGATTGAGTAGGAGGGGTGTTATGTTTTGATAGTTTGAGATAAGGGACAATGTAAAATTTTTGTGTTGAATATCAATTTGGGAATGAAATATGTACCGCAACTTATGGCTTTCTCCATTGGTTGAGGCTCTCGTTTCTATCCAACATCCCAGGGTTCGATCCTCATTTGTGACATATTTTCTACATATTTAACCGAGAGTAGTGCCATGTCACAATTAAATGCCTAGTCATCATTGAGGTGGCATTATCTATGTGTCATGCTTAGTCCCATATATATGTATAGATTTGTAAAACAGATTTCTTAATAAGCAATAATCAATACGCTTTTCAAAACTTCATTTGTTCTAATAGATGCAGCTTATAACTTTTACCATCCATTTGTTTATTTTCCGATTACTTATTGCTGTCATTGCTGGACAGTCTCACAAAAAAGTTTGGCAACAAAGATATACGGAGTAATATTCATATTCAGAAATCACATACTTACAAAATTTTAACAAAAATCAACAAGAAAATGAAATCAACGGTTAGGATCAGTAGACCTTCCAAAATCAGCAAGTTTCCTTGATCATTAGCCACGAACGACTTGGCATACGACAAATGCGGCACCACCACATCACTCCCCTTCCCTTTCATACTCCATAGCCTATTCGGACTCCCACCTCTCACTAACGGACTCAAACAGAATATCCATCCACCACTACCACCACCTGTTCCGTTAACCCTCCGTAACGGCGTCTTTTGCGGCGTTTGTTTACAGCTCGTTGACTCAGCCGATTCGTACTCACTCGACTCATCGTCAAACTCGTCATCGTTTTCACAATCAGATGATCTCACCGGTGAAACGCCTCTGTCCCGTACGAAACGGCGTCGTTGATTCGACGGTGATGACGTCACTGACGGATAGTTTTTGTTGTTGTTGTTATTGTTAGTGGATCTGTATAAGTTTGAGAACGATGCGAAGCGGATTAAGTTTTTTCTGGAAGAGGATGACGTGGCACCGACGCAACCGGAGTTGTTGTTGCGATGATGTGAGGTTGTGGTTGATCGGATAAGGTGTGTTGTAGACGTGGCTTGTTTAATTGCCGTTGGATTTGAGGTGGTTGTGATTGATCGGACGGTGTACAAGAGGTGTTGTTTTTGTTGGCTTGTTCTTGAGCTTGCAGGATTATGGAGATGGTTTATGATTTGATTGAGGAGTGTTAGTGTGTGTTTTTAAGTTTTTGGGGGTATTTGTATGAAATGAAAGGGTAGATGAAATAATTAATTGAGGGTGTGGTGTGGGTGGGAAAAGACAAATATACCCTCGACTTAAATAGGCTTAACGCCCGTTACTCACGCCAGTTAGGGTGAGGGACCAACGCTGAGTAACGTTTCGCACTTAAGGATTAACGGTGCATTTTTTTTTGTCAAAGGACGATCCTTGATGGTCAACGTATACCACAAGTACGAATGGTGTAGTTACAAATGGATGTATATACACAAAAAAATTAGTGTATGTATCATCTATGAAAGAAACTCTCATTTCTTAAAATAGTTTTGTTGGACCAATAGAGTGTGTGGTTCCACTAGTTTGTGTCTAAATATATATATATATATATATATATATATATATATTTTAATTGATGACTATGTTTAATTGATGACTATGTTTTTGATATACCGTACTTTTTGTGCGATCACTTGTTGTCTTTTGCGGAAAATCAAAAAACAATCAAAATTGAACTTTTATTTTGCAAAAAAACAAAAAAAGTGCTCGCCCAAAAATACGGTCTAACAAAATAAGTAGGTGTACGGCCCCATTTGTATTTTTGTATGACCACCTTTTATCTTTTTGCAAAAAAAATAAAAAAAAATAAAAAAATACAAAAGAATTGTTGGT
The DNA here is from genome assembly GCA_019973895.1 of Chrysanthemum seticuspe. Classification (NCBI taxonomy): domain Eukaryota; kingdom Viridiplantae; phylum Streptophyta; class Magnoliopsida; order Asterales; family Asteraceae; genus Chrysanthemum; species Chrysanthemum seticuspe. The sequence continues at coordinate 253,197,030 of BPTQ01000003.1, read as the reverse complement.
GATCTCAGTGTCATCGACTATTTTAAATACTTTTCAATTTACTAAAGACCAATTGGGATTTCATATTATGCTTGTATGCGAGTTAATGAAGTGTGGAGTGCACACTCATTTGAGCTAATATATTTTCATCATGACTAAAAAAAGTGGTCAAAGCCTCAAGGGGCGGCGTCCCTTGCACAGTCCGGTGTTTCCCACATTTTCTCAACCATTGTAACGGTTAAACAGTTGTGATTGTTGATTTTTAACAAACTCTAACTGTCAACATGATATGTCTTTAAGACAAAAAGTATAATCTAAAAACAAACGTAGTCGTCAACCTAGCACAAAACTAACAACCAATTTTTTTTGGATACGTGACAAAAAAAAAACTAATAAGGTTGCATAATTCATTGATCCTTGTATGCAAAAAGTAATCATTTTTGCAACTTGAACTTGTTCTAAAACAAAAATTTAGAAAATATATTTTCTTAACAAAGACAATATCATTTCAATATTTCATAAAATAGTAATAAAATAATAGCCCTTTTTCTAGATTTTTGTACACCCTTTTCCTATGGTGAATAAACGTCTACATCTTTGTTTAGAAACATAAATAAATATCCTTTACATCCTTCCAGAACTCACCATTATATTATAAAGCTAATTACCTATATAAACTTTATATATAGTGTTTTTACCGATTGAAACCTTTTTTCTATATTTTACCAAAATGAACACAATACGTCATAATCATACTTTTGATATCCTGTTGATCTGTTACTGTATTTTTCATATAGTGTTGACTGTTGAATGTATACCACTTTGTAGTTTTGCAGCAATATAATATTAGTACATATACACTTTTAGGTGATTCTTGTTATTGGTGGAATACAAAAATATATAATACTAGTACATATACACTTTACGCATATATCAAGTACTGATGAAACTTTACCACCAACCAACCAAGGTACTATGTCTTGTCTTGTCTAACAATCAAGCATACTCAAATACACACCACCATAACCAAAATGAACTCAAACTCCAACCTCTTTAGTCTCCCCAACTCACCCAACACCTCGCCCACCACCTCTTAAAATAGTACAGTAGATCAAATTCATATGGATTAAACCTCCAGAAATTTTAGATCATATCGTATCAATGATGAACTAGCAGATGATGCATCCTCAGGTAACGCCTAGGCTTTCCTTCCTCGCCCAAGCACCCCATCTTCCTCGCCCAACGCCCAGCTCCACCCTGTCACGCCCAAGCTCCACCCAGCCACGCCCAAGCTCCACCCTTCCTCGCCCAAGCACCCTGCCACGCCCATCTCCACGCCCAGCCCAAGCTCCACGCCCTAGCCACGCCGAGGCCAACCTCTCGCCCAGGGCATGCCCATAACACGCCCTCACTTCTTACTCGTTTGTATCACGCCCAAACTCACGCCCAGGAAATTGGTTATACACGTGTACGGTTTAAAACATATTTCGGTAGAAATCTAACGTATAACATTCAAAAGTTCATTTTCGAAAAATATATAGGCGAGGTTCATTTTCGAAATCTAACGCAGGAAAGTGTTCGTTTAAGAAATTTTCTCTATATTATATCTACAAACAACTAACCCGCCAAGAATCTTCTAGCTCCTTCTCCGGTGGCAATGGAAAGAACGGTTCCGACGCCGTTTTTGAGTAAAACGTATTCGTTAGTTGATGATCCGTTAACTGATGACATGATTTCTTGGAACGAGAATGGAAATGCTTTTGTTGTTTGGAAACCTGCTGAATTTGCTAGAGATTTGTTGCCTAAGTATTTTAAGCATAATAATTTCTCTAGCTTTATTTGTTGCCTAAGTATTTTAAGCATAACATAAACACCTTATGGTTCTCAGGCTTTCATAACTTGGTAAAGTACCATGCAATACCTCAAAAGGTGTTTTTCAATCCAGAATCTTCATAGGCATATTATTAATAAGAAAAGTAGCAGCCAAAACACAATCTCCCCAAACTTTGTTTGGCAAAGAAGCATGAAATTTCAAGGCTCTTGCAGTATCTAATAAATGCCTATGTTTCCTTTCTACCATTGCATTTTTTTGTGGTGTGTAAACCATGGACTTTTGATGCACAATACCACATTTCCTTAAGAAAGCCAAACACTCCTTATTAACAATCTCAATTCCATTATCAGACCTCCAAAACTTAGGTTTAGCATTGAAATGGTTACCAATGTAAGAAAAAAAATCAGATAGAATAGACAACACTTGATCTTTGGTGTGAATCAGATATGTCCAAGCACATCTAGAATTGTCATCAACAATAGTGAAGAAGTAATAAGCACCATTTAAGGCAGGGGTCCTATATGGTCCCCATAGATCAACATGTAAAAGCTCAAAAGGAGTCAAAGATCTAGTATTACTTTTTGGAAAAGGCAACCTATGTTGCTTAGCTATCATACATGTGTCTAATTTGAATTCATATAGATTCTCATGTTTACAATTGTTCACATGGATCATCTTAGAAACAGAAGTGTGCCCAAGTCTAGAATGAAGCAAATCAACTGGAACAACACTAGAAGATACAGTTTTATTAACAAATGAAGACAAAGCAGAATTAATAGGAAAACTGATAGATTTTATGGATTGAAAAGTGGAAGGTTTGCAAATGTAGAGATTGTGTATCCCTTCTCCTGAAGCAAGAACTTGTTTAATTGAAGGGTCCTGGAAGAAAAACATAGTAGGGTGGAAAATGGCTATGAGACTCTGAGTTTTAAGAAGTTTTCCTACTGATAACAAGTTTACTTGAAAATCAGGAACATAAAACATATTGTAAAGAGTCAAAGTAGTGTTGATTTGAATGTTGCCTACTTTGGTAACCAGTTTGCTAGTTCCATCAGGTAATTTAATCTTTATTGGGCACTTAAGTACTCTAATACACTTAAACAGATGCAGATGGGGTGACATATGATCATAAGCCCATGTGTCCACAATCCAATCAATTCTAATGTCTATTTTCAAGTATCTTGTTAATGCATTTAAAGATACATGAAAAGACATTTTCAAGCAAGGTCTGAAGCCATAAAAATAAGTACCTGCATGTGCATTAGAAGTACTAGCAATGTTGCTTTGATCAACACCTTTACCCTTAAACATTTTCATCATTTCCTGACAAACTGCAGCTACCATCCTTTGATCCAATTCACCTTTACCCCCATTGACATCATTCTCACCAGCAAAATCAAAAGGAGTATCATGTTGCATATAAGAATCAATATCAGCATTAACTTGTGCCACCATTCTTCCTCCTCTCTTATTCTTTTTACCCTTGTACCAATCAGGATAACTTAACCTCTCAAAACATTGTTCAAACAGATGACCATCTTGCTTACAATGAGTACAATACTTCTTATCATTCCTAACTTCCCTGCTATCCCTTCTTGGCCCTTGATTTCCCTTATAACCAGTATTAGCAAAGAAAGCAGTTGGATCAGCCACATAATGAGTGACTTGTTTCTGTTTTTCCACCTGTTGCACTATGTAATAAGCCTTATTGATATTTGGTAATGGATCCATTGATAAAATATGATTCCTAACTGATTCAAAATCATCATTCAACCTCATCAAGAACTGCATCAATTTGGATCTACTATCAATTTCAATAAACTTTTCAGTAATGCCACAAGTACACTCCCTCATTTTACCACAAGAAAAAACTGGAACACCATTTAGACTCTGCAATTCATCCCAAAACTTCTTCAATTTGGTAAAATAGGCAGCAATAATCAAGTTTCCTTGAATCACTTTACTCAACTCCTTTTCAACCTGATAACTCAAAGGACCATTACTTTGACCATACCTTTCTTCAAGATCTTTCCAAAGATCACTAGCAGATTGAGAGTACAAAAAAGAATCAGATAGTTCAGCAATCATAGAATTCAATATCTAACATGTAACCATATAGTCACAGCGAATCCATCTTTGACAATTATTATCAATCACTGGTGGTTTGGGCAAGGATCCATCTATGAACCTTAATTTCAATTTTGCCCCTAAAGCCATCTTAATTGTTCTGCTCCATCCCATAAAATTGCTTCCATTGAAGGGCGTATTAGTTAACATCATTCCAGGATGATCAGAAGTCGCCAAATACAACGGATCATTAGCATTCAGTTCTTGAAGCTGATTATGATTACCACCATTAACGCCGTTAAGATCATTAGAACCATTAGAGCCGTTATTTCCATTCGCCATTGATAAAACCTTGACTGAAACAAGATTCTTGATGAAATTGAACAATCAATTTGATCAATTTGAACAATTGATCAAATAGGGTTTAATTGGGGAAGATGACAAGAACAGAAAACGGTTAGAGAAACGGTTAGGATCGAGCAACCTGGCTCTAATACCATATCAAAGTTTAAGCGGAAAGTAATTTGGGAGAAAAGTGAAAATGTTATTACTGAATTTGTTAGTTACAAAATGAAGAAGGAAAACGTTTATATACAGAAAAGAAAAACATAACTAACTACTTCTCAACTATTTACAATATCAGTCCTTATATTATGAACTGATGTACAAAAGACTCTAGTAATTCTATATCATGCTACAAAATTTCATGGGAAGATGTTCAGTCAATTGCTTTTACCCTCCCAAGTTTGTGGTATATTCATCTCAGTAGGAGTATGAAGAAACCGATGCCAGAGGCAGGTTATGAAGGCTCTTACATCAATGTCAACTACTACAATATAGAGTGGATCTTCCATTCAGATATCCAGTCTCTTTCTTATAGTGACGCTGTTCGTATTCGCCTTTGGTTCTTCTTTGGCACTCATTGCATCGATACCAATACCAAAAGTCATGTGTTACCAAATTATACCTCTGCTGCAAAAACAGAGGTATGATTTTGACTTTAGAGTCAAAGAAGGTACTTTTATACTTCAGAGTCCATGTGACTGGACAATTAGTTTATATGTGAACAAATATGATCCTCTTAAGTTGTGAGAACCTCATATCATTGAACTAAAAATTTTCCCCTTTGACCACAAAATTTAAGATGCTGCCGACTTTACAGGAATGGAGGGACCGAAAGGTATGCACTGATTTGGCGAAGGACATACGCTAAGACCTCTATTCGTACTAGTATTAAATATTAATTTTACCACACGGTATGCACATACTCAACCAGCAAACCTTCTTAAACATACTTGTAACACATTTGTGCATATGGGAAGAACAAATGTTTATCTTTTTCCCTAACGCATAGAAACTATGGCCTGGCATTGTATGTGGTAAGAATTGTAAGAATGACTGTCATTTAGGATTGTGGCTTGAAATTGGTAAGGCATTTTGGGATAGTCAGTTTCGGATAAGTACTATGGCAACATGCTGAGGCTAACACGCATTATACATTTATACCGAAACATCGCTATTTTAATTTATTTTTGAAGGCCAAAACATTACTATATATTTGGCTGCATTTGCTTTTAAATCAACAGCCATAACGTATTAAATCTGCACCATTATGCTAGGAGTTGATCAGTTACAGTTCTATTGTTAACACATCAGCAAAATTTGTTATTTGTATATATCTATATAAAAATTACCACTTGTATAATGTGGTCTTTGCTAAATGTTATACTTAAAGTAGCAGTCCACAAAAGGTATATTCAAAGTCAAAGAAAAAGAAAATAGCAAGTGAACCAGTCACACTCCACAAAAGAGACAATTAAATTATGATTTGGAAGTTTCTGTTTTACAATAATCATTTCTATTGCTCATGCCACTTTTTTTATGAATAACTCGGAGTATAAGATGCTTTCAAAATTTCTGGAAAGAGTAAGCGTGATTTAACTAGGATACAGTTTGATCATGTGCATTTACGAAAAATAATACAAAACAAGAAATAATTTTTTTTTTTTTTTATCAGATGCATTTAAGAAAAACCGATGTTTTTTTTCTTTCTAAAAAAAGTAATCTTTTCTATTGCTCATGCCACTTTTTTATGAATAACTCGGAGTATAAGATGCTTTCAAAATTCCTGGAAAGAGTAAGCGCGACAGAACCAGGATACAGTTTGATCAGGTGCATTTACGAAAAGTAATACAAAACAAAAAACACAATTTTTTTTGGACCAAGTGAATTAAGAAAAATCGAGGTTTTTCCAAAATTAACACTATGTCGCAAAATTTTATAAGTGTCCCGAAAACCCACCCTGGTCCCGTCGTGGCTACAATAATACAATAGTTAAATGCAAATTGTTCCTTTATTTTGTGTTTACTATATGACTCAAAGTCTAACAAAGATGCTTTCTTCTTGCATTTTCAAAATTTTGTAAGGAAAAACAACAAACGGCATATTTTAAATAACGAACACGTTATCGTGATGTTTCTAGAAGTACAATAAATTTTACGGAGTAATTCGTTTCTTGGTCCTATTGACATTTTCTAGTATACCCAACTACCTCAATCATTAATACAGTAATTCATTAATAATAATCACTATCACTACTACTTATAATGCACAAACGACTCTCTCTCCTATTTAATTTTCAGACTTTCAGACTTGCAAGTAATAAAGCATGATGTACAACACATTAAAGCACAAAATTTCAGACTTACAACCACATATGCATAATATACAACACATTAATGCCCATATTAAAAAAAGAAACCATCACATTAATGCACATATTAATGCACATCCGATCCACAAAAATACTAATTGCTGCTGGTGATCTACATAGTACTCAATTACATGTATCTTCATGATTTATGTCTCCAGTACTTCAATGCCATATTCAGATTCATGCCATCAAAATCTTTTCCCTCCATAAAACCCTGCATTCTTTTCCCTCCATAAAACCACCACAGCCACCGGAACCACCCATCTCACTCAAACACAACAATCAAGACTCGACTCAAACAAAAATAAGAACGCCGTCTCAGTATACCCATCATTTATCTATCAAAGAAAAATAAAAAGCGAATACAAAATCAAAAGAACCTACCCGAGACCTTTGGTTGAAAGATCATGAAGATGATATACAAAAAGGTTTGGTCTTCTTTCTGTGTTCGTTGACTGAGTCACGAAGAAAGAACAAACAAACGGAGGGGTTCAATTCATTCAAGAATACCGTGGCTTATTTCATCTTTGTAGTTTGTATCTCGATGAAATATGGGTGTATGCATATGTTGATGGCGTTTGGTTGTGTTAAGATGAAGGAAAGTGTGTGGCTGCACATGATTGATTTAGGGTACAAAATAATTAGGGATGGGGTATATCTTTGGTATTAGGTTTGTGAAATTGCTATTGGGCTAGACTAAACAAAGAAAAATTATAACTGTGTTGGTGGGGTGGTATTAATCTGCTAAAGATTTTTTTGGGCTTCTTTTCACGCAAAAGGGTGTGATGAAAATCTATTGGTCAATGTTATTATACATACACAGTGCACGATACTGGTCAATGTTATTAAGCTTCAAATGGGCTTAAACCCGAACGGGCGCGGACCAAACGGGCTCGAGCCCGAGCAGACACGGGCCAATGGGTTCGAGCCCGAACGGGCACAGGCTATACGAAATTCTTGATATCCGTAAATTTATTGTTAAAAAGAACATAATAAACTAAAATACATTATTCGTCAAAAAAATTTATTTCAGGGTACCCGCCGCTGCAACGCGCGGGTACCCTGCTAGTATGTCAAATAGAACTTTGTAATTTGTCGAAGTAATACTTAAGATAATCAAAGCAATAAATCACGGGACGCAAAAAACAAAACTATGATCTTTCTAAAAATTTACAGATATGTGGAAAGTAATACTGTATGGTTCTAAAAGGCTGGTAAAGGCGTGAGATTTGATCATACCGTCATATTATGCAGTTATGCTACACTGTCTTAAACTCGAGATATATGAAATATGATATAAATATATAAATATTTTCATATTTTATACCGTCTTATACCACGCATTATAAACGCAAAAGTTTCGCCTTAACCATAAAAACATAAGACTTGATCATACCATCACGTCACGCCTCGCGCTATTTATAACTTTGAAAATAACCAAAATTAAAAATGAAATAATACACCAAGTCAAAAACTTAAAGATATGTCATATATTAATGCAGCTACTATGCAATAAATTTTACATAATCTCATCTTATCAGCTTAGAATGCTAAAATAAATAGAATTGATCATGAAAATCTGTTACATAATTAAGTCAAATAAATTCATAAATATCTTTAAACTCTTTTAAGACACGTATTAATGTCTTTGTCCGAATTAGAAATTAATCCAAAATCAATTTGACATCTAGAAGTCACTTACTTTTTGTTTTCGTCTTATTTAAAATCGTTTAAATTATGTTCCATACACATCTTAGCTAGTAGATAAATAACCATTTTTCTCAAAAATAAATAAAAAATTAGATAGCTTTTTACCATCGTAATTAACGTTTTTTTTTAGTGATCTAAAGATTTATCTTCTTACATTAATCAATATCTTAATACTTGGCATCAAAGAGAGGAATTAAGTTTTCATAACAATAACTTTCATAATAACTCAATGCATTCATTTTAAGGGTATTTCAAATTTAGTAGCTTTTTGTAAAGCGGGTTCAAGAATAAATAAAAAATGAGTTTTGCTAAACACTACTCACTGAATATGTTTAAAGCACATTAATTAATTTTTTTTTTCATATTTAAAATAATTATGCATTTAATCCATAATAAATATATATATAAATTAACTTAAATGTATGTGATTTTTAATTTAATAAATTCCAAATTTCTTTTATATCTATATTAAATATTGGCCAATGAGCATTGTTTAGCAAAACTCATAAAAATAAAAAAGAGATAAATACATCATTTTTTGTTACATACAACATTTTATACAATTTATATAACACACTGTACAATACCGCATCGCACAGATGGAGGTATATGCACACAAAAAATTGGTGTATGTATCACCTACGAAAGAAACCGTCATTTCTTAAAATAGTTTTGTTAGACAAAGGATTTTTTTTTCTTTTTCTTTTTATTATTATTATTATTATTTTAATTGATGACTATGTTTTTAATATGCCATACTTTTTGTGCGATCACTTGTTATTTTTTGCTGAAAATAAAAAAATAATCAAAATTGAACTTTTTTTTGCGGAAAAATAAAAAAGTGTTCGCCCAAAAGTACGGTCTAACAAAAGAAGTAGGTGTACGTCCTTATTTGTATTTTTGTACGACCACTTTTTATCTTTTTGCAGAAAAAAGTATACAAAAGAATTGTTAGTGATCTTAGTGTCATTGACCATTTTAGATGCTTTTCAATTTACTAAAGACCAATCGGGATTTCATATTATGCTTGGATGCGAGTTAATGAAGTATGGAGTACACACTCATTTTATATATATACTAAAAGTGGGGAGGAAACTTGCTGCAACAGTACTCCCCTAACATTAATTGCCAACTTTCGCAACTTGGCAAAAATAGTCCCTGAGGTTTAACTGTCGTTGCAAAGTAAGTCCTATAGCATTAATTGCTATCTATAGCAATTTGGCAAAAATAGTCCCTAAGGTTTAAGCGGCGCTGCAAAGTAAGTCATGTAAGTGTTACTACAGAGTAAGTCCTTTGAAGCCAATCCCGCTGCATCGCGCGGGTTTCCCCACTCGTTTGAGCTAATATGTTTCCATCATGACAAAAAGCAGTGGTCAAGGCCTTAAGGGGAAGTGCCCCTGCACAGTCAATTTTTTCCCACATTTTTCCAACAATTGTTATTGATTTTTAACAAACTTTAACTGTCAACATAATATGTCTTAAAAAAAAGTATAATCTAACAACAAACGTAGTTGTCGATCTATCAGAAAACTAACAACCAAATTTCTTTTGGATACGTAAAAAAAAAAAAAAAAAAAAAAAAAAAAAAAAAAAAAAAAAAAAAAGGTTGCATAATTCATTGATCTAGCAAGACAATTCTTGAAAATAAGTATTTTTTTTTTAACTACTTCTTGTATGCAAAAAGTAATCATTTTTGCAACATGATCTTGTTCTAAAACAAAATTTAGAAAATATATTTTACTCAAATAAAACAATATCATTTCAATATTTCATAAAATAGTAATAAAATAATAGCCTTTTTTCTAGATTTTTTACACCCTTTTCCTATGGCGGACCAATAAACGTCTACATCTTTGTTTAGAAACATAAATAATAAATATCCTTCCATCCTTCTGGAACTCGCCATTACCCTATATACTAAAAGTCAGGAACGAGTTTTGCAATTCATCATGCATTTAATGCAAACTTTGAGAACTTGGCGAAAACAGCCCCTGAGGTTCAAGTGGCGCTGCAAAGTAAGTCCAAACATTAAATGCAAAGTTTCGCAACTTGGCAAAAACAATCCCTGAGGTTCAAGTGTCGTTTCAAACTAAGTCCTTTAACATTAATAATCTTTCGCAACTTGGCAAAAACAACCCCTGAGGTTTAAATGTCGTTGCAAAGTAAGTCTTTTAAGCAATCTCGCTGCATCGCGCGGGTTTTCCAACACTCGTTATATCTACAAACAACTAACCCACCAAGAATCTTCTAGCTCCTTCTCTGGCGAATTGATAAAAACAACATTTTTATCCACCGTGGTTTGAAAAGGCTGATAAAAACGTGAGGCTTGATCATCTTTTCACATTATGCTAGCATGTTATGTCGTTTTATGTTACGTCTTTTTGTAAACTCGATATAAATGAAATATGATATAAATATATAAATATTTTCATATTTTATACCGTCTTATGTCACGCTTTATAAAAGCAAAAGCTTCGCATCAACCACAAAAACATAAGACTTGATCATACCACCACATCACACCCCGCGCTATTTATAAGTTTGAAAACTTAAAGATATGTCATATATTAATGCAGCTACTATGCAATAAATTTTACGATATCTCATCTTATCAGCTTAGAATGCTAAAATAAATAGAATTGATCATGAAAATCTGTTACATAATTAAGTCAAATAAATTCATAAATATCTTTAAACTCTTTTAAGACACGTATTAATGTCTTTGTCCGAATTAGAAATTAATCCAAAATAACATCTAGTAGATAAATAACCATTTTTCTCAAAAATAAATAAAAAAAATTAGATAGCTTTTTACCATCGTAATTAACGTTTTTTTAGTGATCTAAAGATTTATCTTCTTACATTAATCAATATCTTAATACTTGGCATCTAAGAGAGGAATTAAGTTTTGATAATAATAACTTTCATAATAACTCAATGCATTCATTTTAAGTGTATTCCAAATTTAGTAGCTTTTTGTAAAGTGGGTTCAAGAAGAAGTAAAAAATAAAGAAGAGATAAATACATTATTTTTTGTTACATACATCAGTTTATATAATTTAGAGTAAACTACATTATTCGTCCTTGTGGTATACGTTGACCATCAAGGATCGTCCTTTGACCAAAAAAATGCACCGTTAGTCCTTAAGTGCGAAACGTTACTCAGCGTTATTCCCTCACCCTAACTGGCGTGAGTAACGGGCGTTAAGCCTATTTAAGTCGAGGGCATATTTGTCTTTTCCCACCCACACCACACCCTCAATTAATTATTTCATCTACCCTTTCATTTCATTCACATACCCCCAAAAACTTAAAAACACACGCCAACACTCCTCAATCAAATCATAAACCATCTCCATAAGAGCCTGGGGTATCATGAGATACCCACTTCTCTTCATTTGGGCCCCACATGTGTCAGCTCACCTCCACATCACTCTAACACACTCACTTAAAAATACCATCAATCACAACTTACTCACTTCTCTTCATTTGGGCCCCACCCACTCTCATTTTATTTCTTTTCCATATTTTCCAAACACAATTAAATTCATTTCATTCAATTAAAATAAAAATACAACTACAATACGGAAAAAAAAAAATACGACAAATTTAAAAAACATATGAAAAAAAAAACATACGAAAAATACATAAATCCTAAATCCTAATCTGAAAACTCCTCGTCCGCAGGATCAAACGGAGAAGGTATATAATCCTCGAGGCGAGACAAAACTTCCTCGTCTACCGGAGATCCCTCACCGGAGACTCCTGGATCATCATCTTTGTTCACCCGATAGCTCCAATTGACTTTGGTGTTAATGTTGTTCGTAACCCGTTGAACACACTTCCACAATTTGCCAATAATTTTGTCATTTTTGCGGGCTTCCTCCTTCAGATATTTCTCGATAAGACCTTTTCGTTCAGTGCTGATGTCGTTGCAAGTCTTGTAGTTGTCTCTCATCTGCAGCTTCTCATTCCTCCCCTCCTCAAAGAACTGGATGACGCGTATAATAGCGTCTTTTCTAGCCTCATCATCGTTATTGCATTGATTTTCAACGTACGTTCGCATATCCTCAGCAGAATGCGGGAGACGACAAGCCATAATGTGTTTGAGAAATGTGAATTTTTATGTTGAATTGTGTTTGAGAAACCACCTCAAATCCAACGGCAACTAAACAAGCCACGTCTATAACACACCTTATCCGATCAACCACAACCTCACATCATCGCAACAACAAACTCCGGTTGCATCGGTGCCACGTCATCCTCTTCCAGAAAAAACTTAATCCACTTCGCATCGTTCTCAAACTTATACAGATCCACTAACAATAACAACAACAACAACAAAAACTATCCGTCAGTGACGTCATCACCGTCGATTCAACGACGCCGTTTCGTACGGGACAGAGGCGTTTCACCGGTGAGATCATCTGATTGTGAAAACGATGACGAGTTTGACGATGAGTCGAGTGAGTACGAATCGGCTGAGTCAACGAGCTGTAAACAAACGCCGCAAAAGACGCCGTTACGGAGGGTTAACGGAACAGGTGGTGGTAGTGGTGGATGGATATTCTGTTTGAGTCCGTTAGTGAGAGGTGGGAGTCCGAATAGGCTATGGAGTATGAAAGGGAAGGGGAGTGATGTGGTGGTGCCGCATTTGTCGTATGCCAAGTCGTTCGTGGCTGATAGATCAAGGAAACTTGCTGATTTTGGAAGGTCTACTGATCCTAACCGTTGATTTCATTTTCTTATAACTTTGACTTGGTTATATATTTTTTCTTCATTTTCGTGTTGATTTTTGTTAAAATTTTGTAAGTATGTGATTTCGGAATATGAATATTACTCCGTATATCTTTGTTGCCAAACTTTTTTGTGAGACCGTCCAGCAATGACAATAATAAGTAATCGGGAAATAAACAAATGGATGGTAAAAGTGATAAGCTGCATCTATTAGAACAAATGAAGTTTTGAAAAGTGTATTGATTATTGCTTATTAAGAAATCTGTTTTACAAATGTATAATATAATTTGAAAATGCAATCCTGAATGCTCACAGAATTATCAAGAAACAAAAAGTGTTGGGGTGTGTTTTTAAGTTTATGGGGTATGTGAATGAAATGAAAGGGTAGATGAAATAATTAATTGAGGATGTGGTGTGGGTGGGAAAAAACAAATATACCCTCGATTTAAATAGGTTTAACGCCCGTTACTCACGCCAGTTAGGGTGAGGGACCAACGCTGAGTAACGTTTCGCACTTAAGGACTAACGATGCATTTTTTTTTGTCAAAGGACGATCCTTGATGGTCAACGTATATCACAAGTACGAATGGTGTAGTTACAAACGGATGTATACACAAAAAAAAAATTAGGGTCCGTTTGGTTCCCATAAATGGGAATGAAACTATGACTTTCAAAGTCATAGTAGGTGTTTGTTTTGTGAGCCCGGTAATGAAATGAGTATATCATAGTCATAGATTCATTACACACCAATTTGGTGTCTACGAAATCCATTCCCGTGGGCCATCTTTTTACCACTACAAAATTCAAATATCTATACACTTTTTCATACCATATTTTATCAACCAAACATAAGCAATCGTAATCATACATTTTTTCATACCCATTATCATTCCATCTCATTCCAAATCCGATACTCATTATCATTCCTAACAACAAACCAAACGGGCCCTTAGTGTGTGTATCATCTATGAAAGAAACTCTCATTTCTTAAAATAGTTTTGTTGGACCAATAGAGTGTGTGGTTCCACTAGTTTGTGTCTAAAAAGGAATATATATATATATATATATATATATATATATATATATATATTTATATTTTTAATTGATGACTATGTTTTTGATATACCGTACTTTTTGTGCTATCACTTGTTGTCTTTTGCGGAAAATCAAAAAACAATCAAAATTGAACTTTTATTTTGCTAAAAAACAAAAAAAGTGTTCGCCCAAAAATACGGTCTAACAAAATAAGTAGGTGTACGTCCCCATTTGTATTTTTGTATGACCACCTTTTATCTTTTTGCAAAAAAAAAATAAAAAAAATAAAAAAATACAAAAGAATTGTTGGTGATCTTAGTGTCATCGACTATTTTAAATACTTTTCAATTTACTAAAGACCAATTGGGATTTCATATTATGCTTGTATGCGAGTTAATGAAGTGTGGAGTGCACACTCATTTGAGCTAATATATTTTCATCATGACTAAAAAAAGTGGTCAAAGCCTCAAGGGGCAGCGTCCCTTGCACAGTCCGGTGTTTCCCACATTTTCTCAACCATTGTAACGGTTAAACAGTTGTGATTGTTGATTTTTAACAAACTCTAATTGTCAACATGATATGTCTTTAAGACAAAAAGTATAATCTAAAAACAAACGTAGTCGTCGACCTAGCACAAAACTAACAACCAATTTTTTTTGGATACGTGACAAAAAAAAAACTTATAAGGTTGCATAATTCATTGATCCTTGTATGCAAAAAGTAATCATTTTTGCAACTTGAACTTGTTCTAAAACAAAAATTTAGAAAATATATTTTCTTAACAAAGACAATATCATTTCAATATTTCATAAAATAGTAATAAAATAATAGCCCTTTTTCTAGATTTTTGTACACCCTTTTCCTATGGTGGACCAATAAACGTCTACATCTTTGTTTAGAAACATAAACAAATATCCTTTACATCCTTCCGGAACTCACCATTATATTATAAAGCTAATTACCTAAATAAACCTTATATATGGTGTTTTTACCGATTGAAACCTTTTTTCAATATTTTATCAAAATGAACACAATACGTCGTAATCATACTTTTGATATCCTGTTGATCTGTTACTGTATTTTTCATATAGTGTTGACTGTTGAATGTATACCACTTTGTAGTTTTGCAGCAATATAATATTAGTACATATACACTTTTAGGTGATTCTTGTTATTGGTGGAATACAAAAATATATAATACTAGTACATATACACTTTACGCATATATCAAGTACTGATGAAACTTTACCACCAAGCAACCAAGGTACTATGTCTTGTCTTGTCTAACAATCAAGCATACTCAAATACACACCACCATAACCAAAATGAACTCAAACTCCAACCTCTTTAGTCTCCCCAACTCGCCCACCACCTCTTAAAATAGTACAGTAGATCAAATTCATATGGATTAAACCTCCAGAAATTTTAGATCATAATCGTATCAATGATGAACTAGCAGATGATGCATCCTCATGTAACGCCTAGGCCTTCCTTCCTCGCCCAAGCACCCCATCTTCCTCGCCCAACGCCCAGCTCCACCCTGTCACGCCCAAGCTCCACCTTGCCACGCCCAAGCTCCACCCTTCCTCGCCCAAGCACCCTGCCACGCCCAGCTCCACGCCCTGGCCACGCTGAGGCCAACCTCTCGCCCAGGGCACGCCCAGAACACGCCCTCACTTCTTACTCGTTTGTATCACGCCCAAACTCACGCCCAGGAAATTGGTTATACACGTGTACGGTTTAAGACATATTTCGGTAGAAATCTAACGTATAACATTCAAAAGTTCATTTTCGAAAAATATATAGGCGAGGTTCATTTTCGAAATCTAACGCAGGAAAGTGTTCGTTTAAGAAATTTTCTCTATATTATATCTACAAACAACTAATCCACCAAGAATCTTCTAGCTCCTTCTCCGGTGGCAATGGAAAGAACGGTTCCGACGCCGTTTTTGAGTAAAACGTATTCGTTAGTTAATGATCCGTTAACTAATGACATGATTTCTTGGAACGGGAATGGAAATGCTTTTGTTGTTTGGAAACCTGCTGAATTTGCTAGAGTTTTGTTGCCTAAGTATTTTAAGCATAATAATTTCTCTAGCTTTATTTGTTGCCTAAGTATTTTAAGCATAACATAAACACCCTATGGTTCTCAGGCTTTCATAACTTGGTAAAGTACCATGCAATACCTCAAAAGGTGTTTTTCAATCCAGAATCTTCATAGGCATATTATTAATAAGAAAAGTAGCAGCCAAAACACAATCTCCCAAAAATTTGTTTGGCAAAGAAGCATGAAATTTCAAGGCTCTTGCAATATCTAATAAATGCCTATGTTTCCTTTCTACCATTGCATTTTTTTGTGGTGTGTAAACCATGGACTTTTGATGCACAATACCACATTTCCTTAAGAAAGCCAAACACTCCTTATTAACAATTTCAATTCCATTATCAGACCTCAAAAACTTAGGTTTAGCATTGAAATGGTTACCAATGTAAGCAAAAAAAAATCAGATAGAATAGACAACACTTGATCTTTGGTGTGAATCAGATATGTCCAAGTACATCTAGAATTGTCATCAACAATAGTGAAGAAGTAATAAGCACCATTTAAGGCAGGGGTCCTATATGGTCCCCATAGATCAACATGTAAAAGCTCAAAAGGAGTCAAAGATCTAGTATTACTTGTTGGAAAAGGTAACCTGTGTTGCTTAGCTGTCATACATGTGTCTAATTTGAATTCATATAGATTCTCATGTTTACAATTGTTCACATGGAACATCTTAGAAACGAAAGTGTGCCCAAGTCTAGAATGAAGCAAATCAACTAGAACAACACTAGAAGATACAGTTTTATTAACAAATGAAGACAAAGCAGAATTAATAGGAAAACTGATAGATTTTATGGATTGAGAAGTGGAAGGTTTGCAAATGTAGAGATTGTGTATCCCTTCTCCTGAAGCAAGCACTTGTTTAATTGAAGGGTCCTGGAAGAAAAACATAGTAGGGAGGAAAATGGCTATGAGACTCTGAGTTTTAAGAAGTTTTCCTACTGATAACAAGTTTACTTGAAAATCAAGAACATAAAACACATTGTAAAGAGTCAAAGTAGTGTTGATTTGAATGTTGCCTACTTTGGTAACCAGTTTGCTAGTTCCATCAGGTAATTTAATCCTTATTGGGCACTTAAGTACTCTAATACACTTAAACAGATGTAGATGGGGTGACATATGATCAGAAGCCCCTGTGTCCACAATCCAATCTATTCTAATGTCTATTTTCAAGTATCTTGTTAATGCATTTAAAGATACATGAAAAGACATTTTCAAGCAAGGTCTGCATCCATAAAAATAAGTACCTGCATGTGCATTAGAAGTACTAGCAGTGTTGCTTTGATCAACACCTTTACCCTTAAACATTTTCATCCTTTCCTGACAAACTGCAGATACCATCCTTTGATCCAATTCACCTTTACCTCCATTGACATCATTCTCACCAGCAAAATCAAAAGGAGTATCATGTTGCATATAAGAATCAATATCAGCATTAACTTGTGCCACCATTCTTCCTCCTCTCTTATTCTTTTTACCCTTGTACCAATCAGGATAACTCAACCTTTCAAAACATTGTTAAAACAGATGACCATCTTGCTTACAATGAGTACAATACTTCTTATCATTCCTAACTTCCCTGTTATCCCTTCTTGGCCCTTGATTTCCCTTATAACCAGTATTAGCAAAGAAAGCAGTTGGATCAGCTACATAATGAGTGACTTGTTTATGTTTTTCCACCAGTTGCACTATGTAATAAGCCTTATTGATATTTGGTAATGGATCCATTGATAAAATCTGATTCCTAACTGATTCAAAATCATCATTCAACCTCATCAAGAACTGCATCAATTTGGATCTACTATCAATTTCAATAAAATTTTCAGTAATGCCACAAGTACACTCCCTCATTTTACCACACAAAAAACTGGAACACCATTTAGACTCTGCAATTCATCCCAAAACTTCTTCAATTTGGTAAAATAGGCAGCAACAGTCAAGTTTCCTTGAATCACTTTACTCAACTCCTTTTCAACCTGATAAATCAAAGGACCATTACTTTAACCATACCTTTCTTCAAGATATTTCCAAAGATCACTAGCAGATTGAGAGTACAAAAAAGAATCAGATAGTTCAGCAATCATAGAATTCAATATCCAACATGTAACCATATAGTCACAATGAATCCATCTTTGACAATTATTATCAATCACTGGTGGTTTGGGCAAGGATCCATCTATGAACCCTAATTTCAATTTTGCCCCTAAAGCCATCTTAATTGTTCTGCTCCATCCCATAAAATTGCTTCCATTGAAGGGCGTATTAGTTAACATCATTCCAGGATGATCAGAAGTCGCCAAATACAACGGATCATTAGCATTCAGTTCTTGAAGCTGATTATGATTACCACCATTAACGTCGTTAAGGTCATTAGAACCATTTGAGCCGTTATTTCCATTCGCCATTGATAAAACCTTGACTGAAACAAGATTCTTGATGAAATTGAACAATAAATTTGATCAATTTGAGCAGTTGATCAAATAGGGTTTAATTGGGGAAAATGCCAAGAACAAAAAACGGTTAGAGAAACGGTTAGGATCGAGCAACCTGGCTCTGATACCATATCAAAGTTTAAGCGGAAAGTAATTTGGGAGAAAAGTGAAAATTGTTAGCCTCGCTAAAGTGAAGTCATTACGGGAATTGCATTAGTTCATTCTTTTACTCATTCACAAGGACTAGTTTAGTCAATTGTGCTAAGTTAGACTTGTCTAAGTATATATACCCCTCCTAGTCCCAACTAGGAGGGTAGGAAGTTCATTTTTTGTAAAGAAGTGTGTGTGGTTTCTTCTTCTTCTCTCTAGAAACACACACATCTTCCCTTTACTTTAATCTAAATAATACCATGTCTTATTCATTCTTTGAGCTTCCCCGACCCCCCGAACCACATGAATCAATAGTTTTATCGGTCCTACAATTGGTATAACGAGCCAGGTTGTTGTTTGTTGATTTATTGTGGTTTTGTACCTTGTTTTAAACTGTTTTGGGTAATTTTTTTGTGGTCGGAAAATTTTTTTTTTCCGTTTACTTTGTTGAAAACAGTTTATACAAGTTTTATCAGTATCCTTAATTTTTGGTCTAAAAACAAAAAGTCCTATCTTTCTTGTTTATATCTGTCTTGGTCATATCTGTCCATAACAGTCCTTTTAATGACTTTTTGTACCAAATATTCGTGAATCAAAAGTGGTCAAACGGTGTGATTTTCTTGGTCTAACGGGTCTAAACTGTCAATAGAAGCAGTTTTTTATGCACTTTTTCTGGGTATTCTTGAAGATGGTCGAAAAAGTGGTCGGAAAATCTCGCCGGAAAAATGGTCAAAGGGTCAAAACCCTAGTTTTCTACGCATAAGAAAAATCTACAGTGAAAGTTACGCGTAGCTGTGAAGTTACGCGTAGAAAAGGTTACGCATATGCTCTTACGCATAAGCCCCGGCTTACGCGTAAGAATGGGCTACGCATAAGCATGTTACGCGTATGCCTACGCATAAGCATGTTACGCGTATGTCTACGCATAAGGGTTCAACAATATTACGCGTAAGCCAGTAAAAGGAGAAAAGAGTTACGCGTAAAACAGACCATGACCACAAAGACCACAGACCATATACCAAATATACAACTTTCGACTTCTGTAACCATCATCAGTCCGAGTCGACAAAAACAAAACCCCACTTATCCTAGACCTAGACTCACTCCAAGTACCCTCACATCTCTCCCCAACTCTAATCATTGACACATCAAACGTTTATACAAGATTTCATCTCAGATTCGGATTCAATTTTCTTGTAATCTTTTATAGATTATTTCGAATGAATCACACATCATCATTGACCCAACTGTGATACTTTTCGAAACAAAGAAAGATTATAACAACTATGTTATATCTTGTCTTAAATTCGTTTTAATGGACATCAAATACAGAAAAAAAAGATGTAACCTTACCCGAGACCCGCTTATAAAGGATCTTGAAGTACCTAAACACTTTCTTGATTCGTATTGAGCAACTCATGAATATCAGGTGGCGTATGGTTATGTTTTTGCTAGTGGGTTTCGTTCATAAGGACACCTTATGTTTGATTGTAATTTTAATTGAGGAGATGGATGAGAAATGTTGTAGCAGGTTCAAACGTTTGGTGAGAGTATTGAGTTGTTGGGAGAAAAGTATCAGTGGTAGGCGTGTTTTTTTTTATGTGAAGAGTGTTTAGGTTTAGGTTAAGAGTGTGTGTTATATATCCGAATGATATATGGAATATGGATCGGGTATTATACTTCATGGGCCGGATATCTGTTTTTGATCATGGGCTGCTCGAGTACAATAATGAATGATCATGGGCTGCGATGGTTATTCATTTTGACTGAACTAGTGACAACAATTTGATATCCGAATTTTTTGTTATAAAAATTTAGGATACAAATTGTGTAACATTGAGATCATTTGGTATTTTTGGTATGGTAAAATTTCACGAAGGATATACGTTCACGGCTAAAGTTTTCGATGAATTTTAACGTGACCACGAAGATGACTCTTTATTATTTATTTGGGTGTGAAGTGACGTTTGACGGGCGCGTGTACTTATTTCATCTTCTTTCTTTCTTCCCTTCCGCGAAGATGACTTGTCTGGGCAAATATGTTGAGTGTGATGAAGACTTGCTATCTAGTTACTTTTGTGATTCTTTCTCTCTTAACCCACAAAGTAGCTATCACTTCGGTGTCTCACGTAGTTGAGGATACGTCAAGAGGTTTTGTACAATGGGTACACCGTTCTTTTTCACAAGGATAGTACAAGCTTAAGTAACCAGTCTGGGAGATTTTACTTCTTTCTCAAGTTCGTCATATTGGGTTATCTTCACATGTGGTTACTACAGACAGCCGTTGAATTTTGATACAGGGGGTTGAGATGAGTTAGACAATGTCAAATGGTATTGTTCATCGACATCTTCTCACGGGCTGATATGATTTATGATAGAATGCTTCCAGTTAATGCTTCATGTACACAATTATATGCTGATTCCGATAAATCGTAACCTTCAGGGGAGAGAAATGTGTACATTATGGGCTGATTTGATATATGAAAGATAACTGGAATGCATTTAGTGAGATGAAGATGTTGATATCTTATTCCCCCGAATGGACAATCTTGAAGAAGGACGAGTCGACAGTCTATTCTACATTTTCCGCTGCGTGTTAGAAGACTAAAGACGGTTCTAATTTAATTATCAAAAGACTTCTTCGAATTCAGGAAATTCATCAGAAAGGTTGTCAGTTTGGGGGAGAGCACTAATTAGGGGAGAGCAATAAGGTCAGATTTAATCCCTAATTAGATTTGCTCATATTGTTCTTCTGCAAGTAAAGAGATGGCAGCTGAGAAGATTCATGAAGTTTGAAGACTGTGAAGACACTCTTGGAGCTGCTGCGCTTATCTGTTGTATTTAATTGTGCTTGTAGGGAACATTGTAAGCAACTCCCGTATGACATCACTTGGGGAGAGATTGTTAGCCTCGCTAAAGTGAAGTCATTACGGGAATTGCATTAGTTCATTCTTTTACTCATTCACAAGGACTAGTTTAGTCAATTGTGCTAAGTTAGACTTGTCTAAGTATATATACCCCTCCTAGTCCCAACTAGGAGGGTAGGAAGTTCATTTTTTGTAAAGAAGTGTGTGTGGTTTCTTCTTCTTCTCTCTAGAAACACACACATCTTCCCTTTACTTTAATCTAAATAATACCATGTCTTATTCATTCTTTGAGCTTCCCCGACCCCCCGAACCACATGAATCAATAGTTTTATCGGTCCTACAAAAATGTTATTACTGAATTTGTTAGTTACAAAATGAAGAAGGAAAACGTTTATATACAGAAAAGAAAAACAGAACTAACTACTTTTCGACTATTTACAATACCAGTCCTTATATTATGAACTGATGTACAAAAGACTCTAGTAATTCTATATCATGCTACAAAATTTCATGGGAAGATGTTCAGTCAATTGCTTTTACCCTCCCAAGTTTGTGGTATATTCATCTCAGTAGGAGTATGAAGAAACCGATGCCAGAGGCAGGTTATGAAGGCTCTTACATCAATGGCAACAACTACAATATAGAGTGGATCTTCCATTCAGATATCCAGTCTCTTTCTTATAGTGACGCTGTTCGTATTCGCCTTTGGTTCTTCTTTGGCACTCATTGCATCGATACCAATACCAAAAGTCATGTGTTACCAAATTATACCTCTGCTGCAAAACACAGAGGTATGATTTTGACTTTAGAGTCAAAGAAGGTACTTTTATACTTCAGAGTCCATGTGACTGGACAATTAGTTTATATGTGAACAAATATGATCCTCTTAAGTTGTGAGAACCTCATATCATTGAACTAAAAATTTTCCCCTTTGACCACAAAACTTAAGATGCTGCCGACTTTACAGGAATGGAGGGACCGAAAGGTATGCACTGATTTTGCGAAGGACATACGCTAAGACCTCTATTCGTACTAGTATTAAATATTAATTTTACCACACGGTATGCACATACTCAACTAGCAAACCATCTTAAACATACTTGTAACACATTTGTGTATATGGGAAGAACAAATGTTTATCTTTTTCCCTAACGCATAGAAACTATGGCCTGGCATTGTATGTGGTAAGAATTGTAAGAATGACTGTCATTTAGGATTGTGGCTTGAAATTGGTAAGACATTTTGGGATAGTCAGTTTCGGATAAGTACTATGGCAACATGCTGAGGCTAACACGCATTATACATTTATACCGAAATATCGCTATTTTAATTTATTTTTGAAGGCCAAAACATTACTATATATTTGGCTGCATTTGCTTTTAAATCAACAGCCATAACGTATTAAATCTGCACCATTATGCTAGGAGTTGATCAGTTACAGTTCTATTGTTAACACGTCAGCAAAATTTGTTATTTGTATATATCTATATAAAAATTACCACTTGTATAATGTGGTCTTTGCTAAATGTTACTTAAAGTAGCAGTCCACAAAAGGTATATTCAAAGTCAATAAAAAAGAAAAATAGCAAGTGAACCAGTCACACACTCACACTCCACAAAAGAGACAATTAAATTATGGTTTGGAAGTTTCTGTTTTACAATAATCCTTTCTATTGCTCATGCCACTTTTTTTATGAATAACTCAGAGTATAAGATGCTTTCAAAATTTCTGGAAAGAGTAAGCGCGAGTGCGCGACGGAACCATGATACAGTTTCATCAGGTGCATTTACGAAAAGTAATACAAAACAAGAAACACAATTTTTTTGGATCAAATGCATTAAGAAAAATCAAGGTTTTTCCAAAAATTAACACTACGCCACAAAATTTTATAAGTGTCCCAGAAACGGGTAAAAGCTATAAAATAACAACGTATTTTCTAAAATGTACCGACTTGAAACACTTACTTTTTTGTTAACATATACACCCACGTACTTTCAAATTTTGTTCCGACTTCACCTATATGACCGATTTATATTAATATAATATTATATTAAATAATATTATTTTATTACAATATGAGTAAAGTCACAACAAAATTTGAAAGTACGTAGGTGTATATGTTAATTAAAAAGTAAGTGTTTCAAGTCGGTAAATTTTAAAAAGTACGTTGTTATTTTATGGTTTTTACCCCTAGATACCAACCCTTGTCCCGTCCTGGCTACAATAATACAATAGTTAAATGCAAATTGTTCCTTTATTTTGTGTTTACTATATGACTCAAAGTCTAACAAAGATGCTTTCTTCTTGCATTTTCAAAATTTTGTAAGGAAAAACAACAAACGGCATATTTTAAATAACGAACACGTTATCGTGATGTTTCTAGAAGTACAATAAATTTTACGGAGTAATTCGTTTCTTGGTCCTATTGACATTTTCTAGTATACCCAACTACCTCATTCATTAATACAGTAATTCATTAATAATAATATGTTTTTTTTTTAAAGGTGAATTTCTTATAAAGTGCTTCGTGTCGCGGTTCGACAGCGGGAGGTCTAGACTACGTTGTCTAAACCGGGTCCGCGCTAGAGAGCTCCCTCGAAGCGGAAATGCCTATTTCAAATACCCGATGGGGGGAAAACCCCCTATTAATCCGCCCGAAGGCACGACAATTAATAGGGGTAAACCCTTGCCTTTTCCAAGATTCGAACCTGAGGTTACCAGGCCCAAACCCTTTCATTAAAGGACTACCTTGAAGGAAAATACCTCATTCAAACCCCTTGCAGGATTTGAACTCAAGACCTCCCTCCCCTAAGAGCCCCTAAGGACTCCAAGGTGGCCAACTGAGCTAAGCCAGTTGGTTGGTAAAGATGTCGAAACAAAACTATGATCTTTCTAAAAATTTAGAGAGATCAAATACAACTATGTAATTTGTCGAAGTAATACTAAAGATAATCAAAGCAATAAATCACGGGACGCAAAAAACAAAACTATGATCTTTCTAAAAATTTAGAGATATGTGGAAAGTAATACTGTATGGTTCTAAAAGGTTGGTAAAGATGCGAGGCTTGATCATACCGTCATGCTAAGTTGTCTTATGTCATGTTTTTTTGTAAACTCGATATATATGAAATATAATATAAATATACAAATATTTTCATATTTTATACCGTCTTATGTCACGTCTTATAAACGCAAAAGCTTCGTATTGATCATAAAAACATGAGACTTGATTATACCACCACGTCACACCTCGCGCTATTTATAACTTTGAAAATAACCAAAATTAAAAATGAAATAATACACCAAGTCAAAAACTTAAAGATATGTCATATATTAATGCAGCTACTATGCAATAAATTTTACGTAATCTCATCTTATCAGCTTAGAATGCTAAAATAAATAGAATTGATCATGAAAATCTGTTACATAATTAAGTCAAATAAAGTTCAAAAAAAAAAAAAAAAAAAAAAAAAAAGTCAAATAAATTCATAAATATCTTTAAACTCTTTTAAGACACGTATTAATGTCTTTGTCCGAATTAGAAATTAATCCAAAATCAATTTGACATCTAGAAGTCACTTACTTTTTGTTTTCGTCTTATTCAATCGTTTAAACTTTAAACCATGTTCCATACACATCTTAGGTAGTAGATAAATAACCATTTTTCTCAAAAAAAAAAAAAAAAAAAAAAAAAAATTAGATAGCCTTTTACCATCGTAATGAAGGGTTTTTTTTTTTTTTTTTTTTGATGTTTGATACTTACAGTAACAAATCCTCGTTAACTATTTAGTTTAATCTAATGGTGGGGATTAACCTAAATCTATGTTTTTTTCTTATCTTTTTGTCTTTCTTTTTTATTCATATTCTTTTTAGTCTTTTTCTTTTAATTCACGTTTTTTTTTTTTTTTTTTTTTTTTTTTTTTTTTTTTTTAACATTTTTATTTATTTTATTTTTAAATTCACATTATTCACGTTTTTTTTTAATTCGCATTTTTTTCTTCGCTTTCATACGTTTTCGTCTGTTTTCATACGTTTTCGCCCATTTTTGTCCGTTTTTGTACGTTTTCATACTTGTTTTTACGCTTTCATACGTTTTCGTCCATTTTCTTACGTTTTCATACGTTTTCGCCCGTTTTCTTACGTTTTTGTTCATTATTCATACGTTTTCGTCAATTTTCATCCGTTTTCATACGTTTTCGTTTGTTTTCATACTTGTTTTTACGTTTTTATACGTTTTCATACATATTCGTCCATTTTCTTACGTTTTCGTTCGTTATCGTCCGTTTTTAAATGTTTTCGGCTGTTTTCATACATTTCTAAATACCACAAGTGATATTCTGTGATATTCAGATGATCACAAATGATATTCTGAAAATAACTTGTGATATTCTAAATATCACAAGTGATTTCAAATAATGTTTTGTAACATCAAATTCACAATTAATATTCAGAATATCACAAAGTGATATTCAGAAAATCACAAGTGACATTCATAATATTACAACGTGATATTCAGAATATCACAAAGTGATATTCAGAAAATCACAAGTGATATTCAGAATATCACAAATATATAATTTGAATAGCAGCTACATAGTTTAGGGGTACTTGTTTAATCTTATTTTATTTGCTTATGAGCTTATGTGATTTCGGTTTATGTTTCACAAGCTTAATTTGCTTATTTTGAAACTCTTAAAAATTTGTAAGCTTATATTTACCACGTATAAAGAGAAAATGGTCAAATTTTGGTTTAGAGTTCATACATATTCGTCCGTTTTTAAATTTTTTCGGCTGTTTTCATATGTCTCTGAATATCACAAGTGACATTCTGTGATATTCAGAATATCACAAGTGATATTCTGAGTATCACAAATAATATTTTAAATATCACAAGTGATATTCTGTGATATTCAGATGATCACAAGTGATATTCTGTGATATTCAGAAAATCACTAGTGATATTTTATTCTAAATATCACAAGCGATTTTTTGAATATTACAATGTTTTGTAACATGAAAATTACAATTGATATTCAGAATACCACAAAGTGATATTTAGAAAATCACAAATGATATTGATATTATGAATATCACAAAGTGGTATTTAGAAAATCACAAGTGATATTCAGAATATCACAAAGTGATATTCTAATGTCATTGACTATTTTAGGTAATTGTGATTTACTAAAGATCAATGAGATTTCATATTATGCTCAGAAGCGAGTTAGAGAAGTGTGGAGCGCACATTCGTTTGAGCTAATATGTTTCCACCACGACAAAAAAGCAGTGGTGAAGGGGCAGCGCCCCCTTGCGCTTTCCGGTTTTTCCAACCATTGTAACTGTTGGCTAAACAGTTGTGACTGTTGATTTTTAACAAACTTTAACTACTTTTACCTGTCAATATAATTCGTCTTTAAGACAAAAAGTATGATCTAGCAACAAAGGTAGTCGTCGGTCTAGAAAAAACTCCAGTAACCAAACATTTTGTTGAACACATGACAAAAAACTAATCAAGTTGCACAATTATTAGTCTAGCAAGACAATTTTTGAAAAGTAAGTTTTTTTCCTACTACTTCTTGATGAACCCACTACGCAAAAAGTAATCATTTTTGCAATTTGATCTTATTTTTCACAAAATTTGGAAAATATATTTACCCAAATAAAACAATATCATTTCATATTTTTATTATATTATAAAACTAGTAATAAAATAATAGCCCTTTTTCTAGATTTTTGTACACCCTTTTCCTGTGGTGGACCAATAAACGTCTACATCTTTCTTATAGAAACATAAATAATAAATATCCTTCCAGAACTCACCATTTCATTATATCTACACCCACCAAGAATCTTCTAGCTCCTTCTCCGGTGGCAATGGAAAGAACGGTTCCGACGCCGTTTTTGAGTAAAACGTATTCGTTAGTTGATGATCCTTTGACTGATGACATGATTTCTTGGAACGAGAATGGAAATGCTTTTGTTGTTTGGAAACCTGCTGAATTTGCTAGAGATTTGTTGCCTAAGTTTTTTAAGCATAATAATTTCTCTAGCTTTATTCGTCAGCTTAATACTTATGTAAGTTTTTTTTATTATGTTTTTCTCCTAGTACCTAACGTGAGTTCTAGGTTTCCTTCGGGCCCGTTTGAATGGTTTAACTCGGGTCGGATTTCAAGTGTGGTGCCTGTTTGTTTGTTTTTTTGTTTTTTTTTTTTTTTTTTTTTAAGTTATAAAAATAAACACGAAGTTTTTCTTTATTATTTTACCACTTATAACATTTCTTAAATGTTTGGTAAAATATGTTTAGGGGATGTTTGGAATTGATTTTCATCTATATGCATTTTGAAACTGCTTATTAGCAACAATTTATAAGCTCTTATTTTACGGCTTATTTTGAGACTTGCCGGCTTATATAAGTTTATTAATTATGGTATAATAAACTTATATAATAAACTTATATAAGCTCATAATAACTTATACAAACCGACAAGTCTCAAAATAAGTTGTAAAATTGAAATTTCGGCTTACTTTTTATAAGCTCCAATTTTATGGCTTATATATAAGCCGATAAGTCTCAAAATAAGCCATTAATTTGGAGCTTAAAAAAAAAAAAAAAAAAAAAAAAAAGGCTTACGTTTAATAAGCTTAGCCAAACACCCCCTTATATAACGGGCTCATGGCTTCTTTGGTTTTCGGCTTATGTTTCATAAAGCTATTTTTTGTGGTTTATTTATAAAGTTTTTGGGTTATAAAAGCTTATTATGACATGATAAGCTTATATAAGGTGAGATGTATCAAAATAAGACAAAAAAAGTGAGCTTATGAAACATAAGCCCAAAACGAAATAAGTCGTTAGCCGGTTATATAAGTCAGAACAAACACCACCTAATTAAGTGAAAATGAGTTGTTTCTGTTAAGGTGTAGATAATCACTTTTTAACAAGATTTGAATAGAAGTACAAGTTAACGGATGAGGTTTTTCATGTTTAGGTTATTCGGGTTAATTCCGAGACCATTTCTGACCTTTTTCTGACCATTCTAAATGCACAGAGACAGGAGGGGTCAGGGTGGGCACGGGCACGTGACTCTAGCGAAAAAATTTGTAGTATAATTTTTTTAAAATATCTGATTGTTTTTGTAATTTGCCCCCCTAACGAACCGATTTGTGAGGAAATCAACTACGTCACTAGGCTATTTGGTGGCAGTATAATAAGATCTTATTAAGTTGTTTATAATAAGGTGAAAATAAATTGCTGATTAAAACAGCTTATTTGACTATTAGCTGTATAAGCTGATAAGCATCTAGGACTCTGAAGTCCAAAAATGATGATTTATGATTGCTAGTTTCATTTCAGTTGGAGATTACATAACTAGCTTGACTAAATATTTTTATAACACTTTGAATTTTGTTTCTTTACATGAATGTTTTTAATGAGTGATTGTGTTTGAATGTAGGGATTTAGGAAGATTGTAGCCGATCGTTGGGAATTCTCTCACGATCACTTTCGTAAAGGTGAAAAATCTCTCCTTAAAGAGATCCAGCGTCGGAAAATCTCAATTGCTCCTACTACTCCACCTACAACACCCGTGACAACCTCAATTAGTCCATTAGTAGATAAACCGATATCAACATCCGCTGGAAATTCAAGTGAAGAACTTGGGGTCTCATCAAACTCATCGCCAATTGCTGTCACAGAAACGGATCTTCTGGAAGAAAACAAGCGGTTGAAAGAACAAAATGCAAATATGAGATGTGAACTTGATCATTTAAGAAGTATGTGTACTAGTGTCGTTATGATGATGTCTAATTTCATGTGCAACCAACCACAGATAAACATTGGTGAAGCATCGATGAAGAGGGTTGAAGGTAGTGATAGTCGTCCGCAAGCAGAAGATGAGATGTGTCCTCGGCTGTTTGGGGTATCGATTGGAACAAAACGTGCACGAACGTCTTTGGAGGACGCCGTTGTCGATGAACACCGAGATAATAAGATGGTAGAATAAGAGTTCTAGTAATTGTACTCATTTTTATCTTTGATGTACATGTATTGGATCACAAAATCTTGACATGAATAGATTAGATGTAACCTTGCATACACAAACTAGTGTGATGCTTTTAGCTGTTAGGCCTAGTGTTTTCCGTAGGCCGAAAGTTTGTTACATTGCTATATGTTTCATATAGGTTGGACTGATGCATAGTATGTAATTGTATGTATGTTTTTCGTTGGTTATGACTTTACGCTACAAGTATAAGAGTTTTTTAGACAGCTTTACTTTCTTTTTCCTTTTAAGCCTCAGCAAGTTCTTTTTCTTGTGAGTAATAGTGATCAGGATTGAACTTTTTAGTAGAGTTTCAACTTGAATCTAATTTGCTGGTCTCACGTTTTATGAATGTGAATATTAAGACCATATGGTAGCTTTAAGTCAATGATGTATGAGCTGTGCAATAATTAATCTGGGCCGACAGTTGATAATATTACTATGTCACAATCGGCTAACAACCGAAAGGTACGATACAAGCCTTCGTCTTCACATCACCTCTTGATTGGGGATATGAAGTCATCACATCATTTTTCGAATGGTTTTTCTGAACTCAAGTTCTGTGTGCGAAAAATGATTGGATTTGAAGAAGAAATTTTATGTCAAGTGCTTTGCACAAGCAACAAGCTGTCCAATTAGCTTGTTTTCATTTTGTTTCAAGTTTATTATGTTCTTTTTCATTGAGTTTTAGGAATTCAAAATTGGGACATTTCTAGTAAAACTTCAACTTTATAATTGGTCGGTCTCATATACGCGCAATAATGAATTCAAAACTTGCACGTCAAATGTATTTTCGCAACAATTATCAGCATTACTTTGTCATGACACGATCACCTAACCAGCGAAAACAACAACACAAGTCTTCATATACGTACAAGTCCTCACCCTTTCCCAATCACCAAACGAGCGAAAATTACAACACAAGTGTTCATTTACACTATTGCAAAAAGGCGAAGCTTGAATGAAGTATGGATACGTAAATCCTTCAAACGATTTTAATTTAACGGAAAAACTCAAACCTTCTGCATCTCACAAAGAAACATATTTTGGAAGGAGCATACAAGGAAACAAAATTTTGAGAAATTATTTAGTTCAACTAATGTGCAGGTGTAACACATAACACTACATCAATGTAAACTCTCTTTCTTTTCCCACTCGAAAACACGAGAAAGAAATTTAAAAACCTTATTTTGTTTTCCGTTTTCTTTTAGCTTGGAAACATAAACATACACAAAATAAATTAGAGAAATGATTGGAATGCTTAAACTTAAACCTAGCTTTATGCCTAAAAATGATGGCCTGAAGGTAATCTGTTTACTTTCTTTTTCCTTTTAAGGCTCTGCAAGTTCTTTATTTGTGAGTTATAGTGATCAGAATTGAACTTTTTAGTATAAGTTCCAACTTGAATCTAATTTGCCGGTCTCACGTTTTATGAATGTGAATATAAAGACCATACGATAGTTTTAAGTCAATGATTTATGAGTTGTGCAATAGCTGACAGTTAATAACATTTCCATGTCACAATCGGCCAACAACCAAAAGAAAGGAACTATACAAGTCTTCATCTATATTTGCGTTTTAAACTACCACATGACTGGGGATACGAAGTCATGACACCATTTCAATGTACCGTTTTCTAGGTAGTGTTTTGAACTTAAGTCTTGTGTGTGAAAATAAAGTTTTTAGATCTTTTTCATTTAGTCTTGGAATAAAAAATTTCAACTTGACTATTATTAGTCGACCTCGTGTTACCTGTGTGAGTGAAAAATTGTGTTTATAAAATCCTCTAGATCCAAAAACCCTGCATAATGAGTGTGCTTGGGAGAAGCTTTTAAAAGCATATTAAAGCTTAACTTGTAAAACAAAGTGGCCTAAAATACTCTTTGTTTAGGGGGGTTTGGTTTGAGTATGATGAGACTAAGGAAATGACTTTCATTCGCATTGTAATTGTTTAGTTGGTTGGTTAGTTTTACTTTTTACAACTGAAAATGAAAACATAAGCATATCTCATTCCCACTAATCAGGTTGGGTTTTACAAATTCATTACAATTCCCATACTCATCATGATTACCATTAACAAACCAAACGCCATCTTAACATACATTTTTTTGGGTATACATGGGTTCCCGAATCGACATTACAAGCCGACTAATCTCAAGGCGACTAACCCTTTTGAATAGCCCGGAGTCGGCACAGGTGAACCTCCGTAGCCAATGAGAATAAAAAAAAAATAAGCTTAAGGGTTATGAAACTTGAAGCTTTTAAAAAATATAAGCTTCAATAAGCTCAACTCAATCAAAATGACAATTAAAAATGAGTAGTATTATTAATCAGTTTAGTTAATGCGCTAAACACATCTAAAAGTAGGGCCGAGCAAATCCATCCGTAGACCCGACCCGACCGAAACCGGACCGAACCGAACCGACCATTTTTCGGTTCGGTTTTGGTTTTGTATATTTTTGTCGGTTTTTTGTTGGTTTCGGTTCGATTCGGTTTTTGCCCTCGGTTCGAAATAAATAAACCGACCCGAACCGAGTTATTCGGTTCGGTTTCGGTTTCGATATGTGTTTCTAGGTTCGGTTTTCGATTCTACCTTTTTCCTTTGTCGGTTTTCGGGTTGTGTTGGTTTTTGTCGGGTCGGGTCGGGTCGGTTTTGACCCGATCCTCACCCCTAGAAAGCTAAAAGTAGGAGCTACTTCGTATAACTTTTGAGCTAGTAATACTAATAAACACCTGGGCCGAAATCCAAATACACTTATCCATTGGCCCATAATAATATCTGTCCATATCGTAATTATAAAGTATTAAAACAGCCCATTACCACTTTCAAAAACTCCCTTTTCCCAACTCCTACACCATCACAACAATCAAAAAAATAAAAAAACTAGGGTTTCTAATTCATATCGAAACCCTAACCATGAAAAAGAAGAAGAACAAAACCAAATCAAATCAAATCAACGGCTCAGATTCATCGACCTTCCACGTGTCAATCGCCACAACCGCCGTAGCACAAATCTGCCACTCAGTCGGATACAAAGCCACTCAAACAACCGCACTCCAAACCCTAACTAACATAACCGTCAGGTACCTAACTTCACTTGCCACGTCAGCGGCCAGCTCAGCCGTGTCAACCGGCCGTACGGAATGCAACTTGTATGACGTCATCCGTGGGCTTGAAGACGCTCAAGCTGACGTCGGATTCAAAGGTAACTCGGCCGTTACGAAACGGTTGATGGATTCCGAGATGTTGAAGGATTTGATGAGGTTTGTGAGGTGGAGCCGTGAGGTACCGTTTGCGAAGCCGTTGGTGACGTCATCTTGTGGTAAAAAAGTTTTTTTTACTGTTGTAAATGAAGGTAAAAGTGTAGGTGAGAAGAAGAATGGTTTTTACTGCGGTGAAAAAGAGGTTTTTACTGCGGTAAATGAAGGTGAAAGTGAAGGTGTGAATGAGAATAAGGTGCCACGTGGCAAACAGATGGTGACGTCACTTTGTGAATACGATAAGTTCAATCATGTTGCTAGGAAAAATTACTGCGGTGAAAAAGAGGTTTTTACTGTGGTAAATGAAGGTGAAAAGGAAAAGAAAGCGGTGCCACGTGGCAGACAGATGGTGACGTCACTGTGTGAAAACGATAAGTTAAATTGTGTTACTAACTACGGTGAAAAAGAGGTTTTTACTGCGGTAAATGAAGGTGAAAGTGAAGGTGTGAAGGAGGTGCCACGTGGCAAGCACATGGTGACGTCATTGTGTGAAAATGAGAAATTAAATCGTGTTACTAACTACGGTGAAAAAGAGGTTTTTACTGCGGTAAATGAAGGTGAAAGTGAAGGTGTGAAGGAGAAGAAGGTGCCACGTGGCAGACAGATGGTGACGTCAGCTTATGGTGAAATGAGTCATGTTCCGAAATGGTTACCGGAGTTTCCTAAAAGAATTGACTGCGGTGAAAAAGTGGTTATTACTGAAGGTAAAAGTGAAAGTGAAAGTGAAAAGGAGAAGGTAAATTATTACAAGGAACAGGAAGTGAGTGAGTTACCAGTGGTAAGGAAGAAAGTGAGGTTTGAAATAGGGGGTAAAAGTGGGAGGGGTAAAGATGTAATTAATCTAAAGTTTGGGGTTGATTTGAGAACTGGTGTTTGTAAAGGGGGTAAAAGGATATTATGTCAAATTTATGAAGATGGTGAAAAGTATGTAAATGGTGGTGGTAAAGTGGTAAAAAAAAGTATGGTTAAAATTAAATCAGCAAGAAGATATACTGGTGATTAGTTTATAAGTGTTGTTAAGTGAGTTATATATTGTATGTAATAGCGTTTAAGGAACGTATAAGTTTTTTTGGATCAGTGGTTGTCAAGGATGGGAATGAAAGGTGTTTTGTTTGTGGAAGGTCTCTTGTTCGAATCTATTTAGGGACAATGAGATGTATTTTTGATATTTTATTTATATATATATGGTAAACGTCATAAAGTAACAACCTATTTTTCTTACAGTAATTTTCTGAGTTGAAACACTTAATTTTTTATTACCTTACTTTACCAACGTTTTGTAAATTTTGATCTGACTTCACCCATATGACTAAAATAAACTTACATCGTTAGTCTTTTATCCCAACGACTGCTAGCAAATAACTTAAAATTAGGTTTTCTTACGTTTTCGTCTGTTTTTACACGTTGTCGGTTTTATACCAACGACTGCTAGCAAATAACTTAAAAGTAACTCCCTACATGCATCCACAAAATTACCTTTTGGAAGATGAAAAACCAGTTTGGAAGCGAATACCCAAACACTTCAATGAGATTATTTGCGGTTTGCAAATGAAATAAGCAGATAAGTTGATTGATACCGCGATCCCAAACACCCCTCAATTTTCCCACAATTTTTCTTCGGTGCTGTTTGTTTATTAAGATGCTCTTTATCTGAATCTTATTCTGATGCGCACATCTGAATCTGAATCTGCGATAGAAAAGTCTGAATCTGATATTCATCTTAAATGGAATAAGTAGCTGAGAAATCCGGATCTGACTCAAATAAAACTGTTTGTTTTTGTAAAAATATCTAGATGCGTCAAACTATAGTTTTTACAATTTAAATATAAAATGATTGCATTTGCACAAGAAATAAACTTTATTAAATATACAAAAATAAATTTTATAATATAATCTATTTAAAGATAAAAGTATTTTAAATAAAATATGCAATCTTCTATTTTTTTGACAAAAATAAACGTATCGGAGTTTAAATTGAACTTTTAAAACGATTAACTAAATGAGCCGTGTTAGAGTTGAGAAATATGAGTCCGAAACCGAACGAACAAAATATGATTGTTACATATCATCTAATATACTTTTTATCTAACAAAACTTATGCAATGATTCTATTAAATACTTTTAATACATAAAACAAAGGTGAAACAAGAAAAAAAAAAAACAAAGAAATCAACAAAAAAAACACCAAAATAAAAATCACAACAAAATAGAAAATAAACAAAAACAAAAAAGTAAGAAAAAATTAAGATTAAAAAAAAAGACATTAAAAAATGTTAAGACACCCCTCTACATCTAGTTTAATAAAAGGTTTTATGCCTCCTAGTGCCTTTTAATAATGAAAAAAAAAAAAAAAAAAACGCTCTTAACACTTATTATCTTTTACCGCATCTGAATGACATGAAAAAAAACAAACTCTCTTAATGACCCAACTATCTGACTGTGTTTGAATGAGTTAGATTAAGATGCTGTTAAAGGACATTTAAAAAAAAAAAAAAAAAAAAAAAAAAAAAAAAAAAAAAAAAAAACTCTTAATGACCCAACTGTCTGACTGTGTCTGAATGAGTTAGATTAATATGTTGTTAAGACTTAAGAGACATTTAAAAAAAAATACCATTTATTTTACATGCCTTATGGGGTGTAGAGCTGGCATAACAGATCCGACATGACACAACACGACACGAACCTGTTAAGGTCGAACACGAACACGACACGATAATAAATCGTGTCGTTTTTTTCGAACAAGAACACGATACGAACATTAACAGGTTACACGACACGAACCTGTTAACAAAAATACTAAATTTATACCAAATATATAACGAAACAATACCTGCACTTTCCATATCTAATGGAGTCATGGAATGGAGTTAATATGAGAAAATGAGAAAAGAGGAAAATGTTTTATTTAGAAAAAGAACTGAATATTTCTGGTAACGGGTTCTCTGGGAGCTTTCCTGAGTCGATGGTTAACTGTCAAAACATTCAGAGTTTGGATGTGAGTCGGAACGCATTAACAGGATTTCTTCCTAGTTGGGTGTTTCAGTTGGGGTTACATAGTGTTAGCTTCTCAGAGAATAAGCTGACTGGAAGCGTATTCAGTGATGTTAGTTCGTCAGTTGCAAACTCACACCAGAATCTTCAGGTTCTTGATGTGTCGCATAATGAATTATCTGGTGAAATCCCTTCATATATTGGGAAGTTTAGCAGCCTGCGGTTGTTGAATATGTCTAATATGAGAAAATGAGAAAAAAGGAAAGTGTTTTAGGATTGAAGGTGCAGGGAATATGAGAAAAGAAAGAGGAAAGTGTTTTAGGGTTTATTTTTGAACATATATATATAACCTCTTAACAGATCTCTTAACGTGTATTAATAGGTCCGGACCTGTTAAGACACGAAACCTGTTAATTATTTGTGTCTTAACAAGTCCAGACCTGTTAAGACATGAAACCTGTTAAGACCCGACACGAAACCTGTCAAGAGCAGGTCGTGTCGTGTCGTGTTAACAGGTCCGTGTCGGAAATTGCTAGCTCTAACGGGGTGTTTGTTTCGGCTTTATATATGAACTTATTAGTTCATATGAGTTTGGCTTATATAACATAAATGTTATAAGCCCGTAAGTGTCAAAATAAGCCACAAATTGTGGCTTATGTTATATAAGCCGAACACAGCTTATAGCTTATGTTATATATATATATATATATATATATATATATATATATATATATATATATATGTATGTTTGGCGTAATGGGCTGGGGCTGAGGCTTATATAAGAAGCCGAAAGTTGAAGCTTTTACTTTTATAAAGTTGTTTGACGAATTAGTTGTAGCTGAAAATAATTAATATAAAATTACATAAAAATAAATTCGTATATATTTCTAGCTTTTACGTGATAATTAGGTATTTAAGTAATTTAACTAGCCATAAGCCTCTATAAATCTTTTTTTTATGGGCTTGAGCTTATAAAAATTTATGACTTATTTTATAAGTCATAAGCCTCAATAAGCTTGTGTGATAAACGAGACTTATGTGGTGTTTGTTTTTTAAGAGGCTCTGAATCTGAACCGCACATCTGAATATGAATTTGAGGCGTAAATATCTGAATCTGACCGTATCTGAATCTGAATTTGAACCGCACTCATGTTTGAACCGCACATTTGCTTGCTCGTACTAACTTTTTTTGGGTTATTTTTGTGTCAACAAGAGGCATTAAGACACCCCTCTCAAGTCTAAACCATTAAGATCTTACTGTCTCTGACTGCGTCAGAATGGAAAAAAAATAAACTGTCTGAACTACAAAAATATCTAACCGCGTCAGAACTGTACAGATTCAGAGAGAGTGTTGAGAGGCAAATATAACGCCCACACAAAATTTCAATTTCTTTTCTTTCATTTCCCCCAAAAATTAAACTCTATTGCAACCTTTGTTTTCCCTCCCACCATTACCAACGTTTCACAAACACAACTTAAACCCTAATGACCAGAGGAACCACCAGCGACGCATCCGCATCACCGGCGAGAGCAATTCGGTTAGTTTACTGCGATGAAAGTGGCAAGTTCCAGATGGATCCAGAAGCTGTTTCGGTTTTGAAGCTTATTAAGGAGCCTATTGGGGTTGTTTCTGTTTGCGGCTGTGCTCGTCAAGGCAAAAGCTATATACTGAATCAGGTAGTTTTTGTAATTCGACTTGAATTAGGGCTTGTTATGTTTTTGTTTTAAGTTTTGATTTGTCATTTTGGTTGATTATGTGGTGATGATGAAATTAGGCCTTGTAGTATTGTTAGGGTGTTAGGTGGAGTGTAGTAGAATCATTGTTGCGTTAAATTAGGGTTTGTTTGCGTTTATGAGCGGATGATGAACGAGTTTTTTTGGAGCGTCTAACTTTTGGAAACGCTTATATTCGAAACGCTAATAAAATAAATTCCTGAAATAATAGTAACTCATAACAACAACATTTTTTTTTTTAAGAATTGAGAAGTTGTAGTACAACACTTAGGGAGTTAGACTATTAGGTGGACTTTGGAATCATTTTACGGAGACTCACCATGCTTGATAGATTTAAAAGATACTTATGTTTGTGGTTTTGATACCAACTTTCAATATCAAACCCACTAACCAAACATATCAAGCATTGGTTGTGTTTGGCGCAAAGCTTTTAGGGGCTTGAGCTACTCAAATAAGGTATTTTATGAAATAAATTTTGTTTGTCACACGGACTTATGAAAGCTTTTATAAGTCAGAAGCTTTTCATAAACCCAAGTCAATCAAAACGGGTTTATGGATGCTTATAGTTAGTTAAATCACTAAAATACCCTTTAAAATATAACGAATTATCAAACTAAAGCTATAAATATATCTAAATTTAATGTAATTCATTTTTATATGATTTTTACATTAATTACCTTCAATTCTAATTAATTTGCCAAAAAGTTTTATAAAATTTTAAACACTTTTTATTAATACAAGGATGTTCTTCCAACATGAAGGCAATTAGGTGGAATGCCATATTCTCGATAGTTTATGTGAGACATGGACACTTTCTCATGTTCATTTGCTATGTTAGGCATTGCTATGGTATGCAATTCCAATGCATGCTACATCAATGAACAATGACATGGCCATGTTATTGTTTGCCTTTAGATCAAGTTTGCGGCTATGATTGTAATGGTTTGTTTTTTTATCTTTGTAGCTTCTGGGAAGGAGTAGTGGATTTCAGGTGGCATCAACTCATCGCCCGTGCACGAAAGGGCTTTGGCTATGGAGTACCCCTATAAGAAGAACTGCTCTTGATGGAACGGAGTACAATCTTTTACTTATAGATACTGAAGGGATCGATGCTTATGATCAAACGGTTAGCTTGACTTGCAAACATCTACTTCAAATATTTTATGTTAATTTCTGTAAGTTCATTTTTTTAACTGTCTTGTATTATAGGGATCATACAGCACACAGATCTTTCCTCTAGCTGTACTTTTATCAAGCATGTTCATATACAATCAGGTAAGATTTTTGTTGTCTTATCGTATCATTCTATGCATAGGTGTCTCGACGTTCATGTCTTTATTCTATCAGATGGGCGGTATAGACGAGGCTGCAATTGATCGCCTCTCTCTTGTAGCTGAAATGACAAAGCATATTCGTGTCAGAGCCTCGACCGCACCTTCTGAGCTTGGACAGTTCTCCCCAACCTTTGTCTGGCTTCTAAGGGTACGCAATTTCTGCCTCCTTTTACTTATTTAGAGCGCATTTGAAAACTGATTGCTGATACATGAGATCCCGATAGTTAGTTCTTAGCATTTGTGTACAGTGATGTTGATAATAGTTAGTCTTTGATATTTTTGGGGGTCAAATAATCAGTTCCTTACTCGCGACAGTAAAGTTTTGGTTTAAGAAATAATAGTAGGCTAGCAGCACCTACTTACCCATCTTCTTAATCCAGATTTTCATTGTTATTAATATGTAAAATGTAATTACTGAGTATTATCCGCAAACTTTTCTAAAAGAACTTGTTGGCAAATAAATTTTAAAAGAAAATAGTCATATTCAACTACAACTTATGATCCTTACAACTCTAAACAGCTGAAGCATATCCAAACTGGGCTGTTGGTGTTAGTCATGTAACATCACCGGCCACTACTAGTATTGTTTCCCCCCCCTTAAAAACACAATTTAAATTGCAGGACTTCTATCTGGATTTGGTGGAGGATAATAGGAAAATCACTCCCCGTGACTACCTAGAGCTTGCTTTGAGGGCAGTACAAGGTGGTGGCTCTGCCAAGAATGAGGTTTGTATTCACTAGTACTATCACTAGGCTCAAGTAGCCACCATGGGCTTTAGATTGTAAATGTGCTTTTTTTCTGCATATATATATATAAATAGATTCGTAATATAGTGATGATTGATAATTGATAGATTCGAGAATCCATCCGAGGGCTTTTTCCAGACAGAGATTGCTTCACTCTTGTGCGACCTTTGAGCAATGAGAATGAGCTCCAACGGCTTGACCATATATCAGTAAGTAATAAATATTATAATATCTGGATGGTTTTCTGGACTCAGCCTTGCAAATCTTATTGTGACATTTAGATGGATCAATTGAGGCCAGAGTTCAAAACAGGACTCGATGCATTAACAAGGTATGTATTTGAGAGGACTAGGCCCAAGCAGGTAGGGGCCACAGTTATGACTGGACCCATTTTTGCTGGCATCACTCAGTCCTTTCTGGATGCTCTTAATAATGGTGCCGTGCCTACTATAGCTTCTGCGTGGCAGGTTAGTATTCTAAGCAATATGGTGGTCCACATGACATTATCTTATTGTTGCTGTTAATCTGAGTGCTCGCATGGTCACATAGTTTTCCCTGTAAAGTTCATTTATTTATTGGGATCCATTGCTCAACTTATTTTTATTTTTCAGAGTGTTGAAGAAACAGAGTGCCAAAGGGCGTTGGAATATGCTTCCGAAGTTTACACATCTTCTTTCGACAGTACGTCTTCTTTCGACAGTACAAAGCCCCCTGAAGAAGTAAGTTTTTTATTCTTTTGTATATGTTTCTACCCAGCGATCACAAGGTATAATAATTCATTTGTCACTTGCCTGCAGGCTACAATACGAGAGGCGCATGAAGAGGCTGTTCAGAAGGCTCTGGCTGCATTTAATTCAATGGCTGTAGGAGCTGGTTCTGTTAGGCAAATATGTGAAAAGCGTCTTCATACTTTTTTCAGAAAGGAACTCGAGGTTGCTTCCATGCCTAAATTCTCTTAAGCTATGATATCTTTGTAGCATTCACATCAACTATAAGATACACTGCTTTCATTTTGAGAGACAGGAAGTTGTACAGAATAATAGCTTTCTTTATACCTAGTTTCTTTATATAGATCTTCAAGTATCGATGTAACAATTAAGGGACTATTGGCGGTTTTACTAAATTTATAAGCATACTAAGTGCTCAAGTTTCGAATGTCTAAAGTTGACCTTTGTGATGTTTAGAGAAGCAATCTAGTAGAAGATGTCCCATGTAGATGTATGAGATATGTTGCATCATGAATTTCACCCTTTTTATCATAAAAAAAACTAACATGTAAGAGGATTTTCTATTATTTGATCATTAGTCATGTGTTGCATCATATCTTATACACGATCGACTGTTTCCAGGGGTTAGTTAAAACTTAAAAAGAGTACTGTAAGGAATGAAATGTATCTTAGTTGTACTGAAACAGATTATTAAACTATTGATGCAGGATTATAAAAGGAAGGATTTTCTGATATGTACAAATGCTGTACAAAAGATGGAGAAAGAACTAAGAACAGCTTGTCAAGCTCCTGGTGCAAAGTTTGATGATATTCTCAAGGTAATTGCCGTATTACCTTTCATGTACCATTTTGAGTTTTTAAAATTTGTTTCTATTATGAGCGCTGCAAATGGTCTTAATTTTCATTGGATGTGTCATGTGTGCATGTGTTTTGTAATATCATTTCAAACTAAGGTTGTGAAATTGTGGATTATAAAATGACAAAAGTTAATCAGATTATTTGGTTATACGTACACAACAAATATCACAATTATGATCGGAAAGATTATAAGTTGGGATGAAATAAATGTTGCAATTACTTCCACACTTGCATTGAATTTCTTTTGGAAGATTGAACCATGCATTTCTGTTAAAATAGGACAAAAAATTTAAGATAATAATTGATCTTAATGGTACATAGTTATCTGGTTCTTTTCATATAGGTTCTTGATCAGCTATTGAGCAGCTATGAAGCAACTTCATATGGTCCAGAAAAGTGGCAGAAGCTAGCTTCATTTTTGCGACAAAGGTTTGAGCACTACTATAATTTTTAATTTGCCTTACCCACATGTCTCTAGATTTTGACGTTCTTTTATATTTTTTTTTGACTCTTAAGCTTGGAAGGTCCAGTCGTCGACTTTGTTAAAAGGCACTCCAACTCTTTAGATGACCGATACTCCAATTTATCAAAAGCTTTTGAAGCTGCCAAACATGAATCCCTGGAATGGAAAAGGAAATATGAGGATGAAGTAGCAAATCTTAAAGCTAGAAGCAGTGCAGCTGAAGCAAGATTAGCTGCTGCACGTGAACAAACTTTATCTGCTCAAGAGGAAGCTGATGAGTGGAAACGCAGATATGATGTTGTTAAAGAAGCAAAAAGGAAACAAACTCAGCATTGTGAGTATGTTCTGCCAGCAGAATTTGAAGGCACATTGGCTGAGAAGGTGACACATTTGCTTTTCACATTTTTTAATCATATTTAAAATGTTTACACGTGGTTTTTATTTAAGCAGGAAACTAAAATAATTAGTTACCGATTCGTCATTTCCAGAACTATCTGTTTACTATTTATGTGTTGATAAAGCTGTTATATATAGTTCGTTATTTTGAGCTATCGGAAATCAATCTGTGTTGTTTAGGTTGTTGCTGTAGTTTCGTAACCAGGTGGTGACACTGATAGTTGTTTTAACTTTCTGATTGATGCGGTTTTAGTTTGGCGTGCTTCCTATATAAGGCTTCTTTTTGTTAGTTAGGTTTACGCTTTGTGTTTTTGAAGATGATCAAAGTATGAAACTAGGCTTAAGAAGGAGCTAATGTTTGTTAATTTGAAACTGTGATGGGCGTAGCCAACATTTTGAAGTTTCTCTAGGCTTGGTAAATGGTTACGCCTTGTAAATAAAGCTTGGGATGTGTCAAATAAGTAGGAGCGTAGCTCATATTGAACAGCTAAAGGGTAAAATATATTGTCTCATCGTAATTATCATTTCATATCGAATAATATAGTTATTTACGTCATGTTTTGAACTTTATATTGAATCTATTAGGCTATGTTTGTGTTTGTGTTATGAACTATATATTTAATCTATTGAATAACTGAATGAGTTTTTTTTTGGGTAAATTTGTGCAAAATAATTATATAACTAATATGTTAGTTTCATTGTGAACTTTTCCAATTAGTTATCGAATATATAGCTGCTGAAGCCATTTTCAGATGTAGTATGGTGTGAATCTATTGATGAATTGTTCTGTTTGCTATATAGCTATTCTGTTTTGATGCTTGTTTTGTTCTGGTAGTTTCGTAAGTAGACAGTGAGTGTGTGATACCTTTGTCAGTTTATTTCATCATCTTTAAATTCATCTCTTTGTTCGCCCGTCATCATTTTTCAACATGGGGGTCTACATATGAAAAACTACAAATTACATGAGCTAAGGGCTATTGCAAAAAAGCGCAAAATACCACGTTACACAAAGTATCGGAAGTTAGAGCTTGCGCAAATGCTAGAAACTGATTCCGTTGCAGGTGCGTGAGTGACTAATTGAAACCAGCATATGGTGCATAATTAATGACCCTAATCAGTTTTGCGAATGACATCCTAGGTACTGTATAAAGTAGGGGTTTTTGCATAGAGTACCAGCGCATCTTTTCGTTTGTACTTGTTTCACCCATCTTTTTCGAACATTCTAGTAATTAAAAGATGGCTTTATATCCCATATATAGGTCATATTTTAAGAAAAAAAAAGCCTTAGGAATTAATTTTTGAAAATGATTATTGTAATTCATGCACAAATGTGTTAGTTATAAAGAATGTGAAAATGAGACAAAAGTGTGTCAGTAAAATATGCATAAAATCTATAAACTGTGTTAAGTTTTGTTCATGTCTGAAAGTCTTTCATGTTACCAAAAAAAGAAAAAGAAATAAAAGATAGAGTAGCATATAAGCCCACTTTTCTTAGCCGAATGACCATATTAGGCGATTCAATAATCATATTATTATGCTGCTTACCCCAAATAGGACAAAATTGCTTCTAACTCTTCTATACCATCATACAATTAGGATAATTCAGTATACATACATACATACTCTTATTCGGTGGGGTCGTTGTGACCCATTAGGGCGTTTGTTTGCTTTCGCATGTGGTCCCTCAAGTATGTATAATTTTACTTTTGGTCTCAAGTATGGGATAATTTTGCTTTTGGTCCCTAAAGGGTAAAAGGAGAGGGACCACATATGACAGTAAACAATGTTTTTAGATATCCTTAATTTTCAGCAAACCACAAGGAGCATTTATGTAGATCTCTCTGAAAGCAACTATGTTATACGCTAGTGATCTTTTGTGGAAGCTATAGGCTGCGACAAACGATGCTGCGATCTTGTTTTGTGATTATTGTAGCTATTACGATCAAGATTATATTTTTCCAGAAACATGCGAAAAAACTTTTGATTAATCTCATGAAAATCTAACGAGCAATATGGAATATTAATGTATCAACCTTTACAATTCCACTCCATTATATTCCCCAAGTCTATTTATACATGGAGTAATTTAAATTTCTTAAGCATTGAAGTTAAGTTAGTTCTCAAACCCCTAAAGGACTTCTAAGTTTGTTAAAATGCATATAGAATATGCTGTTTTAATTATTTCTATGTTCATCTTTTTTGCATTATAATTTCAGTTAATGCCGGGGTGATTCCCTTACTGGAAAATGATGATTTGTTCTGTTTGTTGCTTGAAACTATCTCCAGCTCATTATAAGTAAGGGGATACATGAAACTACTCCCTGTTTTTAAATGTTTCTGTTGCTTTTGACAGATCACCTAAGCTTATCCGTCTCGAAATTGCATATCCGGAGTATTCCGCCGGAAGCTTGATTAAAGCATTGAAGAAGCTTCCCAAATTGGAAGAACTGAGCCTTTATTATGCACACGAATCACAAGTAGATCAAGCATTGGGTAGTTATTGCCCAGAACTTAAAACACTTAGGCTTAATCGTATCCCTTGGATTAATGATGCAAAGATCATAGCTATTAGTCAAAACCTACGGGAGCTTAGGCATCTTGAAATACACTCGAACCACGAATTAACTGATACTGGGGTGCAGGCGATTCTTGATGGGTGCCCATGTCTTAAAGTACTAGACCTGCGATTGTGCGTACTTGTTGATCTAAAGGGAGATATTGGAAAAAGATTAGAACAGATTGAATCTGTTTTACATACTGAGCCTGTTTGCTATCTTCCTTATTTAGATGGTGGAGATGGAGATTTTATGGACCTGGA
Source organism: Chrysanthemum seticuspe (assembly GCA_019973895.1). Taxonomy (NCBI): domain Eukaryota; kingdom Viridiplantae; phylum Streptophyta; class Magnoliopsida; order Asterales; family Asteraceae; genus Chrysanthemum; species Chrysanthemum seticuspe. The sequence continues at coordinate 253,152,035 of BPTQ01000003.1, read as the reverse complement.
GACATACAGAAAGATTATACTTGAAGGGCACATTGGGGCTCGTATGCCAGATTCCCGATTAAAGAAAAGAAAGTGAAAAAGGGAGAAAATACATGCGCCTATTATCTTGCTGAAATTTAATACATTGCTCCTATTATCAACGACATTGAAATGACCGATGCTTATATGGGCAATTGAGGTTATCAAATCTTTCATGACTTACAATCGCATATCTTCTCGATGTACTCATGTAAGTGAAATGCTTTTCTTTCTTTCTTATTTGCACATCTTTCTTATTCACTGTGATGCATCAATAATAAAGAAAACAGCATACATTGAATGAGCCAGTAAGGCAACAAACAAAGATTTTGATGCACTTGATGTATATAGAGTATAGACCTTGGATGAATGATCCAAGTCCACTTTTGTGTGAGCGCTTTGATTGAACAGACTTGTTTGCACCGACGAACCAGACCAGAAAATCTACAATAATAGTGCTAAAGAAACAAGTTAATGCTTGAAAAACTTTAATGTTTTGAATTGATTCCTTTATTCTTGCTATTAACTAAGAGCTTTATGCTTTACAACAGAGCTCTAGGTACAGTTACATCCTGGAAATATTTTAGCTAGTGCGGTATTCAACATTCATTATTCACACCAAGTAGGTTTATTATTATTGTACACACAGAAAATGTATCTTCATGTCATAAGAAGCGAGTTAAAACCAGTGTTTTGCTCTTGATCAAATATGCAACGTCGCATCTGGCTTGCTTTGTGGTTTTGCTAAATAGAAAGTACTGTAGCAGTTATCGGTCTTCTTCTGAAAAGCTAGACATCTTAGGTGTAATAAGAAAAGTTTTGATGCAAAAATCTCACACTATATTTAGAAATCTCATTTAGATATTGTAGATAATAATACAAGCAGCAAAAACAAGCTTGAAGTCTTGAATTACACATCGGGCCTGCCAAATTCGGAACTTTGTCTACATTTGCCGTCCAATGTTATCAATCACACTCTTGGTTATATGACTTAATCGAATATGTGAAGCCCCAGATAACTTATCATTTTTTATTTCTTTGATCAGATTGCAACATTAACGACGTGTTTTTAAGCTTTAAAAGGGAAATCCTCTACTCTAAAAAAATAGTAAATGAGTTGTAATTTGTTTGGCCCATAGAGAAAATCCATAAATTTAGCTAGTACAGGTGGTAGTAGATTTCACAGTGTGCTTGTGATGGTTTTTATTTGAGAATCATTCTAACAAGTGTTTTCTGTGCTTACATGGCAGAATGTTGTCATCATGAGGAAATTAATGGTCTTGCATTAAGATTTAAGTGCTCCTGTGTGCATGTAACAGAGTCAAGAGCGGGTGCAATCACATTGCTTCAGTGTTTGTAGTTAGTCTATTATTAGAGTATCATCCTAAATTAGATAATTCTATCTTCTTTAAAATAGCTGTACTCGATTTGTAAGTTCCACTTAATTTTCTCCAAACTTGAAGTTTCAGTGGTTGGTAGGATTGTTGTTACATAAAGTTTTCTTAGTGATTGGATAAACATGATGCCAAATCAAAACAGAACATACAAGAAAGAAAAGTAATATCCAAAGTATTGATTAGATTATAAGTTTTAATACAGTACAGTGATGCATTTCAACATATGTAATACAGCACCAGATTAATGTTCAGTTAATGACATTGCTAAATGATCATTTATTTTCCGCATCTCAAAAGATCACAGCGCAAAATTTATTCAATGCATACTCACAAGATGTATCCTGCCATTTGGATTAAAAAAAAAAAAGAGATGAAAAGGGCAAATGAAGAGAGGTAAAGATGAACTAAACAAAACCAGCAGAGCGAGTAGAAGAAGATAGATGTAGCGAGAGGACCAACAGCTTTCCATGCAACCGTTAGTGCTTAAAAGATGGAGATTAGCAGCAGTTAATATTAATATATCATAAGTAATTAAGCCAAACAAAAAAAGGGAACTAACCACATGATCAATTGATGGGAAAAAGGGATGGAAAGAGTTTAGTACATACTAACCACATGATCAATTGATCATCATGAATGTACCAGCATACAAGCATGGTGGCACAACGATGAAGGATGTAGATACGAGCACATTGTTTCTTAACCAAAGTAGCGCACTTTGTTGTAATACTATTGCCTTTTCTTTTTGATTGTAGAATTAAGTTTTTCTCTTTTTTGTTGTTGAAGATTTATGAAAAAGAAAAAACGCACAGATGTGGAGCTGGACCCTCATATGTAAAGGGTAAGGGGGAAGATGCGTATTTATAGTGCAGGTTGGGTAAGCAATACGTTACAAGATGTGGCATTTTGAAAGTAAGTTGAAAGTGATGAAATAAAGTGGAAGGACATAATAAGAAGAATGGGGGGATGTTGTGACAGGAATGCGTATCGGGAACATGGTGTCGGCTTATTTGCCTTCTCAAATGGGTCAAAAAATTTAGCTAACAAAGATGTGTCGAAAAGTGAAAGTCACCTAATGTACTGAATGTTATGTTATGGGTGACCTTAACGATGAAAGTCACCTGATGTACTGAACGAGTAGCAGGAACCCGCCGCGTTGCGGCGGGGGCGTTTGCTATAATTTTCAACCTTTGTAAGTTTGAAAGCTCCATTGCATGAATGTTGCTACAGTTTAGTTGATGCAGATAACCATCAAGCTTGCGAAATTCCGAACTACACAGCCACTTGACGCTCCCAACAAAACACATTTCATCCTATAAACCTGAGTATTCAGCACCTAAAGCCGTGCAGCTCAGACCCCAGTTCAGCTCCCGAACGTGACGATCGAAACCCCTGTTCCAGCACACAAAAGTCACCCATTTCAGCCCCCAGTTGAGCTCCTAAAGTCGCCTATTTCAACCCTAGTTCAGTTCCCAAATGGAGTTGAATGTTTGCACATATTACAGGCATGTATGGGAGTGGTGCAAAGCCTGGGTTTACATGTGACAGCAAGACTTTTGAATCCCTTTGTTCAATTCTTTTGAATCCCTCCTGTATGCCACAATCACACCTATAAAAAAGATCATGACGACAACATTTAGACATTTTTAACAATAGTTAGAATCGTAAACACAGTAATATCAACTTCCTTAAAACACTCTATTATATAGTTTGACCCATTACAAATAAGAGATTGCGCGAGTAGACCCGCTTATACGTAAAACCAATAGCTATCTATAACGAAAATTTTAGACCTTTAGTGATCACATTATTTTTGGGACTGTTTGAGACTTTTACGATTATAGCCTATTTACATACTATCATTATCCACATCTTCTTAGTCATAATTATCCACATTAGCGTGTGAACATACTATCATTATAGCGTTAATTTGAAAACACCAAAGGGTGGTTTTCTATTATAGGCAATTTGGATAATTATCACAATCAAAGCATTTTGGATAATTATCACAATCAAAGCATTTTAAAGGAAATTAATGCTATAAGAGATACTTCCAAGCATTTTTAATTAATATAGTTATAGGGAAATATATAGACCTTTTATTTTAATTGTGATGATAACTATTTTACTAATCCATTGAAGGAGTGAAACAATTATAGACAATTTGGATCAAATCCATCAGAATTTCTAGTGCTTAGGATTACCAATTTAACCACGGTTCAGAATTTTTAGTAGATTATCAAAATAATCCATCAAAATTTTTATATGTATAAGATGGATGAAATCGCACCTTTCCACGACATACAGCAAAGAACAATGCACCTTTACTTGAGGTATCTCTTAATTTGGTCATGTAGTCCTGCTCAAAAGTGAAAACTTTTACAAACAAAACCAAAAAGAACAGTTTGCTGACTAAAACAAAAAAAAATACTCACTCCAATCGCCTTGGGGAAAAGTGAAGATTGTCTAGGTTACACAACAGGTAGCTTATGTTGGCATATCCTTTCCCATATGGTACTGGTGTTGATTATATGGTTTCACTCCTTTAATTGCTTCCGAAAGAATAAAAGCACTACATTACAGTCGCCGCAAATACCTCGTATGCACTCTTATGTGCACAAACCATTAAAGATGAGTGAAACTTGCAGCTGTTCAATTTCTTCGTTCATCTAACGTATCCATATTCTGCAGACACGAAATTAATTTGTGAGCAACACAATGGAGAAGGTAACTCTTGTTTTGTCTAGAGGTAAGTCTTAAACCAAACAGATAAATACAGGTGGAAAACAAAGAAATGTATATTATAAGCATATAATTCATATTTCGAGGCTATTTGCATATTTGAGTCTAATAAGGTAGTAAGTAAAAAGGTTAAGCCAGGAAAAAAAAAAAAAAAGGCTTGGAAAAAATAAGAGGGTGTTTGTTTAAGCATACTTTCAGGTGTAAAAGCTTGTGCGGGTAAACCCACACAAACATACCCGTTTCAGCCCATTTCAACAGCCACTGTACTCCCCATTTTAGGACCCAAACGCACCCTCCTAGCCCTCATTTCAGCTCCCAAGCCCACACCCATTTCAGTTTCCAAATTCACCCATGTTAACCCCCATCTGAAGCACCAAAGACACCCAATTCAGCCCCATTTTATCACCCAAACATACACATTGCACCCAAATACACAATTAGTGCAAAAAGTAAATGATAAGTCAGTTGAGCCTACCATTTACCCTGACGTTTGTTCCTTTTAGTTGAAAAATTTTGTACCCGCAATCAAGTTGCGACGTCTATTTTCCAAAACAGTACCCATCTCGTTGTTTCCCTTTTTTAAACCTGCATATGATACACCGAATTAGCTCACCATATTGGGAGAATTGTTTTAAGCTTCTTCTAATAGAAATGGTTTAGGATCCCAAACAATGTGGTAGTTACATTAAACATTTTGAAACAACCTACAGTAATAAATATCAATAAACAATAAATGGCAAATGTTCTCTCAAAAGGTTACCTCTTTGATCACTGCGATAACCGCTAACCTTTTTCCAAAAAAGGTAGTATGTCCCGCCGCGTTGCGGCGGGGGCGCTCGAACTTAGCTATATTGCATACGCCGGTGAGTACAAAATAGTGCAGATTTTGCCGTCACTTTGTTCAGGCAAAGTAAGTTATATGTACAGGCAAAGTAAGTTATATGTACGCTGCCTTACAGTTCCTATACCATGTCACCTAGCATGTCCTTGTGCCGCGTAAATGTCCATCAAAACCTTAGCAACCTGCAGTAAAACATTGCAAACTAATAAACTATTTGCCTTTGAGGCGGCCACATCACAACTTTCATCGCTTGACACTTGAGATATTTCCATTGAACCAAACACTGGATGATTTAAAATAGATGGCTTCAGCTTACATTTCAAGTGTTGGTGCGTAACACAGATTTTTGCATATATAATTAAATCAAGATACGCAGTTTGGATGTTTATATTAGTACATTATATTTATTTTCTTGAGATATTTCCATTGAACCAAACACTTGTGCTTACCGCTCTCGTCGTTAGGTACCACTTTAAGCTGGTAAGTAAATCATTTTAAAAGGTATAGAGCTATAGTGTAGGGGATTTACCTTTTGCTGACCATCCTACTTGCAGCACAGATGTGGCCGATAAGTCTTGTTTTTAGCAGGTTCACCTGCATCCATAACAGTGTCTGCAGAAGAACCCGTACACACCTGCATAAGAAAATAAAGGAAGCGAGAATGATATAGAGGAACCATAACTATAACTCGTGTTCTATGCAGAGATATCATAAATGTTACTTAAATGTGGATGCTATAAAAAGTGCAACTCATTAATGTTCATATCTTGCAGCTCTTCTTCCTCATTTACAACAGCCATCAATTCAACTTTTATCTTTTGCTTTTCACTTTGTGGGTGGCTTCCAATCAACTAAATAATCTTTCACAGGCATTCGTAATACCATTTGCAATAGAAGCGTAGCTATTATTGTCACAGGTCTGATCAAATGTACCACCATGGAGTGCAGGGTGTATAAAGCCATCGTTACAAACACATAATCATTAAAGTTAAAGCAGACAAACGTAACCCAAAAGGGAAAAGAAAACTTACATAAGTTGTCGGCCGCAGGAAAAATGCAAGGACCGTTATTTACACGTTTATCAATATCATCTGTCTTTCTTTTCCCTTTATCTACCGGTAAAAAAGTTGATGTCTATTGTCATCGTTTACAGAACGGTGACAAAGGCTAGAGTTCGTGTCAATAGGATCCGGTTGACTTGTCGTCGAGTTATCTGAAAAAAAAAATGGCACAAACACATTATATGGACATAAACATTGAAACTTCAACCTGTAAATGTTACCCTGAAAGAATAATAACACATACAGACTTATCTTGTGTTTACAATAATGTTTTTTTTGGTGATTTTACGTATTCATTTGCTGAACACTCAATTTTGCCAAACACTTGAACAACGAAGTATCTGATTATCGTAATCTCATACACAAAAGTACATCTAGACAATATTTGCTACGGTCATCTATTACACCCGGTTGTCTTAATACAATTCCTCAAATCACATAATCACTTTTTATAGGCATGTCCAAACACCACATAAACTATCAAGAAAAATTTTGTTGCCGCATCTTGCCTCCTTCTATGTTACATGGACAGACAATTTAATTATTAGTTTCTCGCCTTATAATCTGTAAATTTCAATCTCTTCATTCATTTTGGGAACATTGCCAAGTATAGTAGTGTTGTAATTAGTTAAGGGATATGGTCCACACTACGCCCCCATGTGTATATGACTGAGTAAAATAAAGAATATGGGAACACTTCAAAATCCACAAAACTAATATTCTAAGTTAGTAATCAGGCAGAATCAAAAAGTTGCAATCAAAAGAATCAGCCCAAATCAGAAAAAAAGATTACCTTCACCATTAAACTTAATACCAGTGTGCAATCAAACAACAGTTGAAGTATCACCGTCTCCACCAATACGACCTTCGTTTCATTGAACCGTTTGCACGATATTAACTCTCACCACATATATTATCAAAAGATTCACTTATCAATACAAACACAAAAAAAAAAAAGGCAAGATCACCGATTACCCCGAAAACAATCCAAATTAAAATAACGGAAAAAAAGAAAAAAAAAAAAAAAGTTATCCAGAATCACATAGCAGAATTCATTATAACAGTAATCATAAATTAGTGAAAAAAATTAAAGAATCATATACCTTCGATAAAAAAAAATTATCCTTCTTCGCAATTCATGCATCCCACTCAAGAGAGTACGAACCTGCCATTAAACATAAAACCATGAATAAAAATACAAACTTTTTATAATAAAAATTAACTGGAATCAAAAAAAATGAAGAACCCTAGATTTGGGTCACCCGAATCTAGTTTGTGTGTGTTTTTTAGTGTTGTATATCAATTTTATGAGATCAAGTGGTTGCACCGTTTGCTTTGTGTGCGTGTGTTTAGGACAGATGGAGAGGTGTAGGAGCTGGAGAAGATGATAACGCCACGTAGCTTTGTGTGTGTGTTTTTGGCACTCTATGCGAGTAGAAAGAAAAACAAATATCGTTAATATATGGAAACCCGAAAAGACCCGGCCCATAACGAAAAAACCCGGCCCGTGACAATATTTTAACACTTCTGGCACGTTTCCATAAGTTCTTAGGCACGAAACCATAAGTTCAGCGCCAAATGTATTCTTATATAATGTTACTAGTAACGGATCAAGGCCGTGCTAAGCACGGCCCATGGCCCTGTAATGTTTTTGATTCACGAAAGGTGAATATGTGTCGGACTTGAAGATCAATGTAATGCATATCAAGACAATTGACATATTATATAAATGCATGCTTCTAAAAAAAAACTGAAATGTAGGCAACTACAACGTACATAGCACTTCCATGATGTGGAAAGTGTATACATGAATACAGTAACAAAAATACACCCACACTTTCGCAACAATGTTTTTACATGAAAAGATGGACAACAACAATCCTTGTCTTGCTCCTATTTCTTAGGATAGCGAGTCTTCAGCTGCAAGATGTTTGTCCCCCATTACTAACTCTTCTGCATAATAAATCAGTTTTTTAATTATAGAATGTCAATAAGATAGTCCATAGTTCTCCAAATGGGAACATTAAAGGATACTGCAAGGATTCATAACAACCATAATAATATTCAATCTTTCTAGATTGATTGCTATGGGTTTTGGCTTCAATGTTCCTATGATTATGTTCTCCATTTTCATCTTCATCCACCCAAAGTGCTGCAGCTTGTGAAACCTCTGGCTTATTGTAGACTCTTTGATCTTGTGAAGGAATGGTTTTAAGGACGATCTTGTAGTTCTCTAGTTGAGGAACGTCTTCTAGGCTTCGAAAAAAACGAGCATAAGGGTTTTGTTGCAGGGCTTTCATATATGCTTCAGTTGTTTGTTCACATAACCTGTCACAAGATGCTAAACGATTTTACAACTCATGCTCAGTGTCATGAAAATACAATTGAAGATTTTTGGCATTATTGTTTTCCGGGTGTAAATCATTTATGAAATGGTAAACTTGTCCTTGTACTCTAAATGTGTATATACCATTGTTCCTTTTGCTAAGATTGGCATCTGATTTCACTCCAAAAGAAGTAAAAGCAAAGAGATTGTTATATGTCCTGATGCATGTTCTAAATGCTTTTGCTTCTTCTGATGTAGAGGTCAAAAGCTGTTTTAAGATATCTGGAAGCTCATTGTCAGTCAAAACAACCCGACCAGTTAAACAACAAAAGTTTGTTGTTTCGGAGTAAAACTTGGCAGCCCCACAATAAGAACAATCTTTTATCCATGGTAGTGTCTCAGCAATATCAGGAACGAACTGCAACATGTCTCTTCCCGTGTCAGAAATGTGTCCTATCATGAGAAATAATGATTAGTCCTATAGTTAATACACCACATAGTATGCAGCAAACGTTAAAAAAATAGAGAAAAAAAGAACATAATATCAAAATACCTTGTCTGCGAGAATTTTTCGATCTTCATCTCTTTGTACTTTTTCCAGAATTGTCTTTGCCTGATGCATGGTTATTAAAATTATTAAAAATACAAAATGGTAACTAAAGCTAATCCTATGACACAGATTCAACCTAATTACTTTTTACATACCTATTCTTTGAATTAAAACAGGAAAAGTTCGATTAGAAGACTCAGCAGGTTCAAAAGAATAAGTTGCAGCAAAAACTGTGCTTGTTTCATTGTTAGTATTGGACATTCTCATCTTGTACCTTTTATTTTTCCATCTTATAATCGATTATCTTCTGTAATTTTTCTTTGCCATGAGATCAATGTCCACGTTTATAAGAAGTGTATGCATGTCATGGCTGAGATAATTGCTCATATTAGCCTCTGTTTGTTTTAAGTTAGTGGAGTTATTAAGGTGTGAACAATTACCAGAATGTGGCACCTCATTACATTTCATTAGTGGTTCTTTGTACATGTAATGGCCATGAGAATGATTGAAACTTGTAACAGATTTGTGATCATTGGTATTTAAACTATTTATCTCCATTAATCTACGATTGAAAGCTTCGTCAAGGAAACCATCACGACTTAGGATATTTTGATTGTGCTGTTTTTTCCGTTTCATAGTTATATATTATAGCTTTAGTATGGTATTTCTAGTATAAAGAGTACTACTAAATGGAATAGTCTATTGAAGCGCCTATGTTAACTCATTAGTCATTACACGAACGTCTAGGAAAGCAAACTTAGTACAACTCCGATAAGGAAAACTACAAGCAAACAAACAATAATTACTTATACATAACAAATATCTACAAGAACCTGTATGACTTTCCACGTACACGACTTAGGAAAAGCATGTATGCGAATATGCCTAGTGTGATGCCAACCTGCACGAACATAAACATTACATTGTTATATAATTATCTTTATTAAGGTAAAATAAAGCCATTCAATAGTTACGAAATCACACATTGAAATGTTGAATTCTTCCTTAAGCACTACACCTAATGTAGTGCAGAAAACAAACCACCACAGATGGGTTTCTAACAGCTAACATGTGTAGGTAAATGACACTTAAAAGGGGTCCGTTCAATATACCTCGAGCATGCTCATGAAACAAACTGTTATAATAGAAAAAGCCCCCAAATAAAGTGACTTTTGTGATCAATAAAAAAAGTTAGTAAAAATTAATGAAAGCAACAACATATTATTTTCAATAAAAGCAAATCTCATATTCGAATTAATGAAAGCAACAACAACAAGATCTCCTTGTTTCACTATAATCAAGGGTATGTTCCAAATACTTTGAGCATGTTCCATAAACAAATTGTTATGACATAAAAAGCCCCTAAAGAAAGTGACAGTTATGGTGGATACAAAAATTAGTATAGATTAATGAAACCAACAACATATTAGAATTAATAAATGGCAACCCCATATTAGAATTAAAGAAAGCAACAACAACATGATATCCTTGTTTCACTATAATCTGATAATTAATTTACACCAAATCACTTGATTAAGGCTAACCCCTAACTCCTCTTAATCATTTACTATAATAACAAATATTGTTAAAGCATGAACTAAATTAGCAATGAACATTACCTGGCCTTGATCACGCAGATCTCAAATGTAAGAGATAAAACCATGGTTGTTTTTTTCATTATTTTTTTTTTTTTTTTTTTTTTTTTCCTAAAAAGAGAGAAATGTTACTTTAGAAATTTAGATGGGGGACATGTACTGAGAAGAAGCATGTGGAATTGGTAAAGATGGTATGGGAGGGAAGAGGTATACAGTCTCGAACTGTTGGGTGCTGAGATGGCATTAGCTAAGGTAAGAGGCTCTTTTTATTTAATAGTAAGATGTTATGGGACCTTAACACTACAAGCAAAAGGACTTTTAGTGACAACAAAATTTATTGTCACAACATAATGGTCACCAATTTGAGATGGGCCCTACCATTTAAAAATAATAAATAATGATTTTTTCTTTGATAAAAGAATTTTGTGACGACAGGGTCGTCACCAATTTATAATCTAAATTTAATTATATTTATGTATTTAAAAATACTTTTAAAAAATATTAACTAATGATTTTTTAAGTAAAGTTTTTTGATAAATATATGTTGTGACGACAATCTCGTCACCAAATTATTAACAAATTTAGTTATGTTTCTCATTATAAATAGTTTCTAAAAACCTAAGTTTAGTGACAACTAAGTCGTCACCAAATTGTTATCCGAATTTATTTATTTTTATTTTATTAAAAATACTTTTTAAAACTCATAAATAAATGTTCATAAATTATTTTTTTTTTCATTAAATCAGCTTGGTGACAGCAAAGTCGTCACAAAATGTTTATCCTTTTTAAAATTAATAATACAAAGAAGTAAAATCGAGCATAACTCGACGACACTATATCATCAGCGAAACCCGCTAAAAAATCTTTGATAATTATAGTCAAATTTGACTTTTTCCACCAAATGTTATAATAATTTCTTTGAGGACATGTCCTCGGGATAATTATACTCAAATTTGACCTTTTTCACCAAATATTATACATTTATACATTTAATTTTTTGGCGGTGAATTTCCCACCAAAGTTTTCCCGAGAACATGTCCTCGGTGATACTTATTAACAAGGTTGCAAAAATCGCTAGGCGGTAGCTGGGCGGACGGGTACCGCCTAGCAATTAATCGGTTAGGCAGGGATTAATCGGGGATTAATCGGATTGGACTTTTTATATATAAAATTATAAAAATTTGAAACTATATGCCCGATTTGATCGATCTAGCCGATTTTTTACCGATTTGGCCGATTTATGCCTCATTTTTCCGATTTCTATACGTAACCGATTTAGCCGATTTATCCGAGTTTTGTCCGATTTGGCCTATTTACGCCCAATTTGGCCGATTAATCGTTTTGTTGACCGATTTTTGACCAAACCGATTAATAAGGCCAATTAGTGAAAATCGAGGTGGTTAATCCCCGTCTAGCGATTAATCGCCGATTATTCGTCCGCCTATGCCGATTTTTGCAACACTGCTTATTAACTGTTTTATAGTTAATTAAGCAATGTACATTCAATAGGCATTGTGTTAACTTCAATAAAAATAAACAGTAGAAATTACCAACAAATAAGTAAAATCGAGTATCAGTCGTCTATTGTTATTGCACTACATTATGTAGTGTTGCCTCAAGTACCTTTATCTTACCAGTCAAGAACTTGTAGTTTGAGCACTCTGCATTTTCATGACTCAGTGCCGAAGGTCATGTAGAATAACTTGCAGGTGTTGAAGGTCCGACTAGCAATGTAAGACATTGAGTCTTATGTGGTAAGGACGTACCCCACTAGCACCAACAATACGTAAGTCAGTTGATAGGATACTTGAGTACCCACTGAATCACACTTAGACATGTTGCATTCATTAAAACAAACTTTCGAGATACACAATTTGGTATATCACTTGTTTGTTTTAAAGTCTTTGTTCATTGATGGAATAACTTTACTTTGTATATAAAGTAAGGTTGGATGGCCAGAAATCACCTTTAAACAATTGTGGGATACGGTTAAAGGTTGTTGTTCAGATAGCAACCTTACAAAAACTATCAAATAGTAAGCTTGAGAGTCTAATCGACAAGTTTGGAATAACTTTGGTGACTGCAACATAAATCAAGAGTTATGCAAGTTTGGACTTCTCATTCTTTTACGAGTTTATTCGTGTTCTATAATGTGTTCCGAGAGCAACATAAACCGTATACCTAAATAGGTTGTGAGGTTGAGGATAGGAGTTTGTGAGGATAATAGATCGTGAGGTTGTTTTTATAGTAAAAAATGAGAGCGGGAAACTTTAGAGGGACATTTTGGAGCCAAAAGATCGGCGAAAAATTTTAGAGCCAAAAATGAAAAACCAAAAAGTCAAACTTTGTCTTTATATTAGCCAGGAAATTTACGCGCCAAATGAAAACGTAACTAAAAAACGTGTGATAGTCAAAGTTTGAGTATACTTTTTGGCGATGATATGACCTCGCCAAAGACAATGTAACGAAAATTCCACCAAGAGCTAGCAACGGTCAAACATTGATAACTAATTAAATTATTTATAACTAATTTAAATTATTTAATAATTAATCTAAATAAACTTTTAATAATTAAAATTATTTATAAGTGATAACTAACTCAAACTTTGCATTATCAACATGATTTAAGTGTAATGGATTGACTTAGTTGACCAATGTGTAATTGTAATAAATGTTCAACAAGTCGGGGTTGTGCGGAGTGCACACTTGTATGACGTTATTATGATTATCATTCGGGAGCGAAGCCTCGAATGACGGGGGTCCGTGGGCAGCGCCCCTGGCTGGGGTCGAGCTATGTTAAATAACTGCTATGGCAGTTACAACTGACTCAGTTTTATTGGTCGAGCTATGTTAAATAACTGCTATGGCAGTTACAACTAGCTGGGGTCGAGCTATGTTAAATAACTGCTTTGGTATAAAGTGCTACGTTAAAACCGCACTCGAAATAAAATTCCCTGCATTTTGCCCTTTAATTATTTAACTGAATCGGTAGTTAAATAACTGCTATGGCAATTACAACTGACTCAGTTTTATTGGTCATATATGGATTATCCTATCTAGTTCGGTTTATAACAGAGAACATATTCTCATTCCTAAAACTGAGTTAAACTTTATTAGTAAAAAAAAGATAACTAGTTAAACTTTATTAGTAAAAAAAAGTTTTGTGACGACATAATCGTCACCAATTTCGCTATACAACAAAACTCAAAATTTTCGCTCAAAATTTATAGTCTAAAAATTTTCACGAAAATTTTTATGTTTCCCTCCAAATCAATTAATGACGACATTGTAGTCACCAAAAAAAATATAACAAACAAATTTATCATAATAAAAATCAAAAAAATAAATAAATAAATGATACAATAAAATAGCGACTAATATCAACACCAATTCAAAGTCAAAAACATATTCATATATTTTTGCCTAATTCTTTGCCTACTACGGTACTACCCCATGCCTCTGTTAAACTACCATCCACTACACCTCAACTCCATCATTCAACACCACCATAACTACCTTCAACACTACATAAATATGTTTAATTTGTTAATTTATCCCAACCACCTTCAACCACTTCACTCTCTGTTTAAAGGTATTATTTTTTAATTTTTTTTAATTTTTTAATTTTTTTTTAACTTGTTTGTTTAATTAAAGTTTGTTAATCTTTGTTTGTATGTTGTGTTTGTGTTGGTTAGCATCACTGCCGGCCGTGCCAGACCACCGTGAACCACCACAGTTGCCGGACCACTCTCTTCCTCTCTTCTTTGAATATTTGTTTGAAGGTATGTTTTTTCTTTTATTTTTTGTTTCTAAATTTGATTTGTTTAATTTTGGTTTGTTAATCTTGATTTCTTTTTTGTTTTGTTTGAGTTGGTTAGATGGCACCACAGTGAACCACCGCCTACCGCAGCAGCAGCCCCATAGCCGGTATATTTTTTTTTTTCTTCGTGTTAATGTGTTTTGCAACGATAATGTCGGCGTCAAAAGTCTTTATTAATTAATTTGGTTAATTTAAGTTTGGTTGTTTAATTTAGTTTTTTTTTATGTGTTTGTGTTTGGTTAGTCAGGACAGCCGGGTCGAGTGACGATCTCTTTTCATCTCTTTCTCTTTTCCTCTGTTTCAGCTGTGAACTAGGTATACAATTTAACTACTTTGATGGGTGCGTTCTTTTAAGTAGCATGTGTTTGGTCTGTAATCCGTCCCATTGCATATAAGCCACTGAAAGTCTGTAGGGTTTAGCAAAGTATATACGATTTTTTAAACAAAAGGGTCTGAGTTGGGCTGTGAACTAAAACACTTTGGCGTTAAGTTTGGACCTGTTTGAACCAATAGAGATACGACATAACACTAGTCGACATATTCATAAGTGTATGGTCAAAATAGCCAAAGTTGATCAAAGTAGCATTTAGAAGGTCATACAAACCTTGTGCCAGAAATGTAACAGATCGGCATCACGCTGGTTGACAGCTTTCAAAGATGGTGTATTATCCCTTTTTAATATCAGCAATCATAGAGTAGCATGCAAAGCTTTATTAAATAGTTCATGTGTCACAACACCTGTGAAGGGTTAGCAGTAACATACTAACATATCTAGGATTCGACCTCAAAGATTAGTATTTTATGCAGCATACATAAAGACTACATGAACATCATTAGATTGCTTCTTTTGATAGTGCAATTGTATCAGATTTTGTTAAATATAATATGCCACCAAACTTGACCTTTTAAAAAATTACCACATTGGGTTAGTAAATAAAAAAATCACCACACATTTTGTAAGAGCTGATAATGATATTGTGAATATGCTGATAATGATGTTGTTCTTGTTTTTCGTGATAAAGTTTATTTGCATCCTGATAAGGTATAAGCTTAATGTAATGTCCTTTTGTTTGCACGTGTTTGATGATTAAGTGGTGTCTGGCGTTATGTTTTGAACGTGATTATCTGATTGTTGTGTTTTAGCATGTATGTATAATACTATAATTAAGAAAATCTAAAGTCACTAAAAGCAATTAAGAAAATCTAAATAAGCTATAAATGAGACCTAATAAGCATTCAAACTAAGGGGTTGCTGCTGTGGGATCAGGTGCTAAAACAGCCTGAGGGGCCACTTTAAGCACTAAAATAAGCTATCTAATTTTTTTTTTGATTTTTTTCCTTTTTAGAGAAGTAAAACAAGCTAGTGAAATTGCTATTTTTATTTTTTATATATTTTTCTGACTTTAGAAATAAGCTACACTACTTATTGAAAAACTAGACAGAAACAAGTGATGCAGGGCAGAAACATAGCAAACCTTCAACTTCTACAACATGGCAGGCCTAGGCTAGAGAAGTTTTTGATTTTTTTCCTTTTGGGATTAGTTAAACTACTAATTGAAAATACTTTTTTTAATTTTTAAAATTTTTTTGGAAGTGTAAATAAGCTAAAACAGGCCAGTAAAAGAGGACAGATAGGACAGATTTGATAGAAAAACAGATGAGTTTTGACTTTGAGAAATGGGTAAAAATGAGTATTCTGACCTTCAACCTTTAATACCAATTTTAACCAACTAAGTTAACTTAAATAGAGGTTAAAACTACAACTTATATAGGCCTAATCTAATTCTAACTTTAACTACTTATTGAAAGTTGAAACAGTTATAAACTAAGAGAATTAAGGTATTAACTAAAAAGCTAAAACACTATTTGATAAAGCTTGAATTTACTTTAAAACTACTACTAAACTACATTGAAGGCTGATTGAATTTGGAAAATTGGACAAAACAAGTTTTAAGCTAAAAATTAGCCCTGTGCCAAACACTCCTGTAAACTTCCAAAAACGACTTTTAAACACAGTTTAAACATAAAACTCAGATTAATTTAATTAAAAATGACTTAGTATGACTTAACATATTAACTAAACACATTTAAACTGAAAATTAAGCTGAAATCATGATATGAACAAAGTTTGACTTTAGTTGACTTTTTTAGAAACATTGAAATCTTTAGAAATTAAAATGGATTTAAGATAACACAAGCTCACAATAAGCTTGTAAGAGCTTATGTAAGCTAAAGAGAATAAGGATGAAAGCTTATTAACAGATTTGGACAGAAATGGTTCAAATGAAAATTTAAAGTTGCATTAATTGAATTGAGATTACACGATGAAACGAAATTACAACTGAATTGAAACAACTACACTTGGAAAACATTTAAATGACATCGTTATTATATATTTAAATGCGTATATTTATATGAATGTCTATATGTGTATTAATTAAATGGTCTTCTATGTTGTTGTACTTGCATTTTTACAGATGGCATCTGTAGCTCCAAATTCACATGGTGGGGATGCGGGTGGTGATCCACCTATAGGGCCAGACAGTTACCGAGCCAATGCCAAGGTAAGAGATTATGGTTTTTTATTTTTATAAAACTTAATTTGATTACTGGCCTTTTCATGACTCAATAACTTCTATTTGTAGCTTCGGGCCTACGGGGCGAGACGACAAATCAGGCCTTAAGGAGGGCTTATAGACAGAATGAAGGACGCCCTTTAAAGATTGACTTTGAATATAATGATCAAAAAACCTTCCTACCTGTCGGCGCCTATGCAAAGCACTTGAATAGTCTTATCGGGGAAGTAGTCAAGAAACTTCCCCTTGCTTGCAACTGGGAACAAATTCCCCCGACGGCTCTAGTGCATATAATGCCTACACTCGAGGTCTTGTTTATTTTATATCTATTTTTATCATTAACAACTGTTTAGATATTCGTGTTATATTTAAATCGTGTGTTTATTTAAATGCATATATTTATTTTGTAGGGCTATTTCAACCTCCGGGAACACCTAACTAATCAAACTGTAGTTGAAGTTGGGAAGAATGCTACAGAAACAGTAGGAAGAATGGTGAATAATGGGCTACATCATCAGTTGAGGAAAGCATATCGTGGGCATAAAAACAAGATCAAGAGTAAGTGGTTTGATACAAAGGAGGCGCCCGAGCATGCAAGGCGGGAGCCGCCACCGGCGAAATCATGGAAGAGAACCCGAGAGGAATGGGAGCAGCTGTGCGACTGGTGGGCCGACCCGGATCGGATGGCTAGAGCTGCGAAAAATGCCGAAAACAGAGCAAAAAACAAAATCAAAACCCATCAAGGCTCGAAATCATTTGCTCGGGGACGACATGAGTTTGTAAGTATCTTTATATATTTTAATTAAGGGATAATTCCATATATTCCCAATTTAAATTGGATATATATGTCATTAGGAGTTTTGATTGGGTAAATATGTCATTATAAGGTCTAAATTGGGGATATATGGAATTATCCCTAATTTTAAAAGTGTTTAGCTGATAATCATGATTACTGATTAGAGTGTCAATGCTCGCTCTTTTACTTCCTTTGCTTCTGTAGAAGCTCGTTTAGTATCCAGATGGAACTGACTAAGTAGATACAGAGTATAGTTACTAGATATAGGTTGAACATTCGTTATTCTTTTAAGCTCACTGAGGGGGTATTGACCTTTAAATTGCTGCTAGTGAGAGTTCCATGCTTGTCAATTTCAGTTTGATTGGTTCCTTATATAGTTGGCTTACTATAAGTTAACTGATTAACTGTTAAGAGAGTCAGATTAGTTAGTATGTTTAAGGCGAAAGCTCATTTTAGGTTTTTTCGAAATCGTGTTGTGTTTTGGAGTGATGTGAAGTTGCGGTTTTAGGTTGTAGTATTATTTGTCAAAGTTTTTTGTTTGTTTAAGGAAGATGGTACCTCCAGGACCACCTACTCCACTAGCTGGTGCGCAATCTGTTCCATCTTCCATGTTGAGATCGAATTCGGGTTTGATGGGTGGTGGTCAAAGGGGGTCTCAGTCTGGTTTTAATAACCTTGTTTCGCCACGAACACAGTTTAATAACATGAACATGCTTGGAAATGTGTCTTCATTACTTCATCAGCCGTATGGTAATGGAGGACGGCCGAGTTCTCGGATGTCGGGTCCTGGGAGTTCGTTAAGGGGTATGATTGATAGTGGGGCCGATTCTGATCCTTTGTCTAGTATAGGAAATGGGATGGGGTTCAATGTCCCTTCTTCGTCGCTTGGTCCATCGAATATGGTAAATTCAAATGTGACACAAGGTTTTGAGTGCAGTTATGATCCAACATTACTGACCAGACCCTGTTTTTGTTTGGATCTAGTTTTGAAGAGATCAAATTTCAAAGGCCTCAAGAGGCTTCAAATTTTAGCACACGGATGATATATGCCATTCTTTTTGAGGTGGATTCTGATAAAAGCAAACTACTTATGAATATGATTATGTGTTTATTTTAGAGCTAAATAACCTGTTTTAGAGTTGCTTACTTTAAACAAACAAGTGCTTATTTGAATTGGTCACTGAAGAAACAACTCCAAACATTAGATATTGATTATGGTTTCTTACAACCTATTCAGTTTGTACTGTTTATACATAACTCTTTATTAATTTTTTTTATATTCTGTGTTTTTGTATAGATGAAAGATAATGGGTATTTTGAGGACCTTATTGAAACGTGGAGAAAGACTCACTCAAGCAATGGTGTCTTTCAAAACGAGGAAAACGAGAACTTTTATGTAAGTAATCTATTTCTTAACACGCGTAATCATCATGATCAAATTACTTGTTTTTTTTTCCTCATGCAACTAAATAAGATCAAATCAGTACAATCTATAAGCTAATGAGCACAATTCCAAATTCTAACTGCTATATGCCAAATTGTTTTTAACTTTTTTTTTTTTTTTTTTTGAACTTGCACAGAACCGGATGAAGTCTCTCCAGGAGCAAGTTAGAGCTGACCTTCACCGCTTCCTTACTAATGAAGAAATCTTGGATGCTGTAACAGAAAGTACTAGCTGTGAGAATCTAGCGGGCAGGGGGAGGAGGTTACCGGGAACCGGCTCTAGTTCTCGCGTTGTCCCAAATTATACGTTTGGAGAAGGCAATATTGTTACAAAGGATCAAGTCACAGAGATATTGAAGCAAGAGGCACGCGAAAAAGAATTGTTGAGGAAACGCACTGAGGATGCTGAGTTGCAGTCTAACCAGGCTAATCTGCGGGTTTCAAACGTGGAAGCATTTCTTGGGCAGTTTATGAACCACTTCAACTCATATACTCAAAATCAAAACCAACGAGGTTTTACTCCATTTAACATTCCCGCTCCCCAATGGTTTGCTAATACTAATACCAATCTTGTCCCCAATTCTGCTCCCAATGCTCCCAATCCCGTCCCTAATTCTGCTACCAATCCCGTCCCCAATTCTGCTCCCTTTACATTACAAAATTCTGCTCCCCTCAATCCTGGTCCGAGTACTGTCTACACACCCGATCCACCAGCTAATGTTTACAAATACTACCGTACAATGAATCCCGGTTGTCAACGCATTCCAACAGAGGACGAATATGTTCAGGATGATGAAGATAATGAAGTTGATCAAAATGGTAATGAAAATGATAATGATCAAAGTGGTGATGAATCTGATGAGTATGACGAGTAGGTATGTGGTGTGTTATTTGTATTGACATTGTTTGGTATTAGCTTAAGTGTTTGTAGTATGAATCGGATGACAAGTAGGTATGTAGTATGGTAGTATATTTTGTGTTGACTTTGTTTAGTACTCCGTAATTGACAAGTATCGTAGATTGTATTTATGTCAAAACGAGGCTTTCATTTGGTTATTTTGGAATGATTAAATGGACGAACGAAGTTGAATTGTTTTGTTTCATATTTTTTGGTCATTTACAGGTTCAGTTTTGGTAGATTTTTTCTGGAAAAATTCCGGGAAAAAATCTGGAAATTTAGCATTTTTGCTGCTGCTTTTTTTTGCTGTCCAGGTGAAATTAGCGACAGCAATGTTGTCGCTAATATGTGTATCACACATCGTCGCAATTTAGTTATTTAATGCATTATTTTTCATTTAATAAAAGCTGGGGAAAAATTTTGTGACAAAAATGTCGTCACCAATAACATTATTTAATTTATTATTCTGTAAATAAAAAACAAATTTGTGACGAGAAAATCGTCACCAATCTTATAATTTAATTTATTTTTGTTTTCATTTGTAGATGTTTAAATAGCAAAATATAAAAAACAAAAATGTTGGTGACGAAATTGTTGTCACTAAAATTTTAAAATTTATTTATAAAAAGTAATTTATTTTTATTTTAAAACAAAACATTTTAATTTTGGAAAATATTGGTGACGACTTTGTTGTCATTAATTCTGAGTGCAAAGTCTTAGGGTTGAAAATAGTGGGCCCCGTATGTAGTCACTAAATATGAAGAAAATATCATCACCAAATATTTTAGTGACAAAGGTTTTGTGACAAAAAATTGATGTCGATTTATCGTCACCAAATTCTCTTTGTGACGACATCTATGTAAATTGGTGACTACTTTGTCATCAACAAAGGTCTTTTTAGTTGTAGTGTAAAGGTGCAAGTAACAAATGTGGAATTATTGATCAAATGGGCTACTTGCAAACACTGTTGTCGAACTCAAGTCATAATATCCTAAAACCGGAAATAGTTTTTAACCTCAAGATAAACTTGCTTAAAAAAACGGCTAAAATGTATAAGTGTAGAATCATTACTCCATAACTAAAAACACATTGCTATTGATACGGACTCGAGTAGTTTAAGGAGACAGAAAGGAAGAAAATAAGGTTCAGTGACTCAACCCACTCATAAGATAATAGAAGTGGCTACAATTTCTGCCTAGCACAAAAGACAAACTACAAGTCAGATATACGAACAAACTTGATCATTCGCTAAACGAATTTTCTCTTAAATAAAAAGAAACTATGATAAAATAGATTACGAGTATAAAAGCACATGTTCATTAAGGATTTGTGTTTGTAACTTTTAAAAGGGATAAGAATTCACTTGCAGTTTTGCACAACTTCAGATTTGAGAGAACATACATAAAACCTTAATATAATAAGTAGATACAAATTAACTTTGATATACTCACGACTTACAGGGATGATATGATCAAAGTTAGCATGACATGCATATATCACACCATGTGGTCATTTCACATTCTTGTATATAAGCTAACAATATTTCTTATCTTCTACTTATGTGGGATGCAAAAGTAATCATTTTATCCCAAAGCAATTATCTGGTAGTGATTCTATTGGATGTAAAGATATCTCAATAACTTAATTAGCACTCTATTCATCTATCTATCACATTAAACACTACGACATATTTTTATTCAATATGGAATCACTAGTTCGAGGGTGAGTTTGTAAGTGAACCAAGTTGCAGCAGAGTTTATTTCGGCAACCGCAGCAGAAAACAATGATCATCTCCTAGTGGTTGTAAGTGCTGCTACCTCAAAGTCTACCACTTTAGGCCTTGTGGCTGCAGCAGAGCAAACAGGTGTCAGGTGGTCATGTAATTAGCCTCTTTAAAGGTGCAGAGGACTTGCATTTCTCTAAACAAGCCCTTTGGATCAGACGTGAGTCGAGTTGAGTTCCTTGTAGGAGATGCACAAACTCTGCTGCTAAATAGCTACCGAAATGCTGATTTGTGGTTATCGGTTGCAACCTTGAGAATCATGACCTGATTTTAGGTGCCATCGGACCTACACACTTGGCGCCTCTTATAAAATCATCGTGGACCTATCGGATACAACTAAGAGTTACACTTAACGTGTCTGTGATTTACATTTCATGTAGCAACTATGGTTTTAGAATTGTGCATCCATACAGATGTTTACATCTAAAAGCGCCGACCTATGCTTTAAACTTTAAAATGCGTGAATCCAGCATCCATGTATCACATCGAGTATACTTGTAACATAGATTTACGTACTCCTTAGCAATTATGTTGTAAGATATAAAATGATAACTTTTTGGTTAAAGGTGGTGATTTCTACCAAAGAACAAATGTTAATGATACAACAAAGGGAATTCAAATCCCTTCCTACAATACTACTAGAAAATTCACATACTACGACAACAGAACTTCTAAAAGTTCCATTGAGACTGAAAAGTTAGTAGCACAACATCCATTTGCTTACCAGGGCCGTCCCGTGGAAATTAGAGGCCCTGTGTCGTAATTCAAAAATAGGCCATTCAACTACGAAAATTAAAGTGTTCGTATACTAGTAACCACCTATATTATAATATAAGTACATTTATATTATAATGTAAGTACATTTTATCCTTTTATTTACGTGGAATTAGTTGGTATGTTATTTTTCAAAAACGTCATAAAAACATTTCTGTAAAACATCTTCTAATGCTAAAAATATAGTTAATTTGAAAAAAATGTTTTACTGTAAAACTTTGGTTTAAGCATTCTCATATATTAAACTACTAATTTTAAGAAGTTAAAATTATAAAGCTAAAAACATAAGGGTTTAACTTGAACTTTAAAAATAGTGCTAGAAGACAAATAAAAACTTGAGGGCCCACACAATATGCTTTTTTTTAGAGTAAATTACACCGTTCGTCCTTGTGGTTTGCGTTGACCGCAGGGTTTCGTCCTTTGACTAAAAAAGTTGCACCGTTCGTCCTTAAGTGTGAAAACGTTATGCGCCGTTCGTCCCTCCATCCAACTGGGCCCACCAACTCCCACTAACGTCCGTTAACTAAGGTTTTTAAAGGGGTATATCCGTCATTTCACTAGCATAAGGACGAACGGTGCAAGGACGAACGGTGTAGATATAAACATCCCTTTTCCCCTTTCCTTACCAAAGAAAATGATATGATCAAAATCATTTTCCCATCTTATCTCCAAAGCTGAAAGATGCCAATACATTTTCCCCTTTAAAGGGGTAGATCTAAGCAAAATCATTTCCTGAATTCATTTTCAAGATTTATTTTCTTCCTCATAAACAAAACCCCTTATTCCCACATAAACCGATCACTACCATCTCTTCAACTCCGGTTACCGATTTCTGTTGTAAATCATGATCGGTTCCATTTATTACTTAATAAATTCGTAAATCACGACCGGTTATATTAAAACCACCCCTTAAATCTTTATATACCACAAGCCATGGCTTATTTATCTTGTGTCGTTTGGTATATTGTTTACCAACAAAAAAGAAAGATGGCGCTGGGTTTAATTATTGGTTAGCGGAGGAGATTCAAATCTTTTACCCATTCATTACCTATACCATACTCTTCTCTTTGTTAATCTCGAACCACAAAAAAAATACAACAAAACTCTTTAGTTCATGTTTTTGGTGAATGAGTAACCGAAACACATTCACACCCCTTCATTTTCGAAATGAATTTTGAACCAGATTTGGGTTGGTATGAGTTTTCAAACCGGGTTTGTGGCTTTTAATCTTGATAATCATGTCTCCGTAAGTTTTTACTTGTGAGTTTCGAACCGGGTTTGTGGTTTTGAATCTTTTTGAATCTTCCGGTCACCATCTCTGGCCCTCTCTCGTTTTGGTCGTGTCTTCTTTTCTTTTCCTTACCAACACGCAGATAGGTTGTTGTTGGTGATGAGATCTTCGAAAAGTTCAGATATTAAAAGAAGTTTTATGCTTCTATAGAGATCTATGATGAGTTATGTTCAAACACTTAAGATCTTTAAAGATCTGTAGATATGTGGAACAAAAAAACTGAGATCTTTGATAGTTTGCGTTGTTGTTGTTGGTGATGAGGAATTGTGTTGTTGATGTGAGACAGTGTAATGAGATGTGGACAGATAGGTTGTTGTTGGTGATGAGGAATTGTGTCTTTTGATATAAGGGGATGGTGTTTCGCTGATAAAGATGGCGGTGTCACGGTGGTGATGGTGGTCGTGTGAGGTGACGGCTGCAGTAGTAGAGAGAGAGGTGGGAGATGTTTTATTTTAGGTTTAGGGTAAAATGAGGGTGGTGCAGGGTTTTAATGAGGGTGGTGGTCTTTGCACCGTTCGTCCTTATGCTAGTGAAATGATGGATATACCCCTTTAAAAACCTTAGTTAACGGACGTTAGTGGGAGTTGGTGGGCCCAGTTGGATGGAGGGACGAACGGCGCATAACGTTTTCACACTTAAGGACGAACGGTGCAACTTTTTTGGTCAAAGGACGAAACCCTGCGGTCAACGCAAACCACAAGGACGGACGGTGTAATTTACTCTTTTTTTTTTTATAACTTTTGGTTATCTTCTTCATGAGATCTTATATCTCACTCCCACCATTAAAACGCAAGTAGAAGGGTTTTTTTTTTTTTTTTTTTTTTTTTTTTTTTTTTTTTTTTTTTTTTTTTTTCAGCCTATAAATCGTCTTCTAACACTATTAAATCCTCCAAAAATAAATACATACTAATACTGAAGTTTTTGAGATCGACATGCTCAAATCCGGGCCTGTTGCTTACAACTACTCTCTAAAACCATCTAACAAGAACCAACAAAGTCATAAAAATCGTTAGCATAATGGATTGCCGAGTTCTTGCACAACTTCTTTCATAGATGGTCTTTGATTAGGAGATTCATGGGTGAACATCAATGCTATTTTTGCAAACTTTGCAGCTTCATGCTCACAGAATCTTCCATTGAGATTTAGGTCAATAAAGTCAATGAAAGTGCATGATTCAACAGCAAACCTGGCTGCATGATGCGGACAAGGTTCAAGGTCGAGAGACGTAGTTTGTGGTTTAACTACGGCGTAACCCCAAGCCTTGATTACGCTGAGGATCTATGTTTAATTTTATGTTTTCGAGTCAGATGTCAAAGCTACGCCGTAGCTTGTAACCCAACTACGCCGTAGCTCGTGTCAAGTTTTATTTTTCCATTCTGTTGTCCAACTACGCCGTAGCTTGATTCTCAACTACGCCATAGTTACGAGTCGGGTCAGTTTTAGGTTTTTTTATTTTAAGTCGGTTCTAGAATATTCTAGTTAACTTGTTCTCCAAGTTTGGCTTCCCTATAAATATAGGGCTTGGGTTTATTGTTATTATTCAGAGAATCATTAAAAAAAGTTTATTTTAGAGTCTTTACTCTTGTTTTGGGTTTTATTCCCGCAAGGTGCCCCTTGGTTATCACCCTTGGATTAGGGTTTATCTGAATTCGCTTCCGTGTCCTGCGTTAGTTGGCATCATAACACGTTCTTCCTGGTGGTAATTGGTGTAGAAGATTCTACGTCAATTAAACATCTAGAGCTTGTTGGTATCCTAGATGGTGAACGGTGTAGAAGATCATCAAACCGGTACCGTTGGTGGGGTGCGTTCGACCGAATACATGGATCGTGCTATTAATGATCTCACGACCAAATTCGCGAGTATGTCCACTGTGCTTGAAGAGATCCGATCCGCGATCGGGGGTGGTGGTGGTAATCATCCAAATCGTGAGGGTAACGAATATGGTAACCCTAGATTTCATCCTAACAAAGATGGTTTCTTTGGAAATCATAAGCGTAACCAATCTCTTAAACAAGTTTGGAGACAAGAAGAATTCGGGTCTTCAGATGAGGAAGGAGATGGAGATTATGAGGTTTTGACTGGAAGTACAAGAGGTAAAGATCGTGAGCCTAGGGTTTTTGTTAGGAGGAATGAAAATCAACATGGAGATCATCAAAGGTATCGTGTTAAGGCTGAGATCCCTAATTTTCTTGGAAATCTTGACCTTGGAGCGGTGCTAGATTGGTTGTACGAGGTTGATAAGTTCTTTGACATCATGGATGTTCCTAAAGAACAACAAGTCAAGATTGTAGCTTACAAGTTACGTGGAGGAGCTGGAGCTTGGTGGCAAAACGAGCAAGACAACTGTAGGAGACAAGGCAAGTATCCAATCAACACGTGGCCACGGATGAAGAGGATGATAAAAGGTAGGTTTTTACCCCCTGATGTCGAACAAGTTTTATATCAACAATATCATACTTGTGTTCAAGGGAAAAGAACCGTGGTGGAGTATATTGGTGAATTCTTGAGGTTACAAGCTAGGTGTAATTTGAAGGAATCAGAGGAACAAGTGGCCACTAGGTATTTGAGTGGGTTGAATCAATCAATTCAAGAAGAATTAAGCCTCTTGAACATTTGGACCGTTGATCAAGCTCAAACTATAGCTATGAAGGTTGAGAGGTCAATGTCTAAACGTGGTTCAAATCTTGGAGATACATTGGAAGAGAATTCATACTCTACTAAGGTAATTGAATCTAATCAAACTCAATTGACCGTTGGAATTAATAAAACTTCTAGTTTGAATTCTCCTGTTGTGGCTAATGGAAGTGGTGTAACTAAACAGGTTGTGGCTAAAAAGATGGATTCTAATCCATATGAAAAGCCTATGCCTTATAAATGTTTTAGGTGTGGTTTACCGGGTCACAGGTCGAACACTTGTCCTAATCGGAAGATGAGTGCTTATGTTGGGGAAGTTCAAGAAGATGGCATGGGAATTGATTTTGGTGATGATTTGAATCATATTGATGAATTTGCTCACGTTGAAGACGAAGTTGTAAATTTGATGGTGCAACGTACTTTGTATGCAACAAAGATTGAAGATTCGACACAAAGGAACAAGATTTTTGAAACTAAGTGTGTGATTAAAGACAATGTTTGCTCATTGATCATTGATGGTGGGAGTTGTGAAAACCTAGTTTCCAAAGAACTTGTGAAGGCATTAAAGTTACCAACCGAGCAACATCCTAGTCCATATAAGTTAGGTTGGATAAAGAAAGGTCCAGAAGTAAAGGTGGATGAGGTTTGAAAGGTCCCAATTGCTATTGGAAATTTTTATTGTAATGAGGTGCTTTGTGATGTTGTGGACTTGGGTGCTAGTCATGTTTTGTTCGGGAGACCATGGCAACATGATGTGGATGCCATACATAAAGGCAAGAATAACTTTTATGTACTTAAGTGGTTTGAGAAAAAGATAGCTATTCTTCCCAATAGTACGAGACCACCGGATTTGAAGACCTTGGAGGCTCAAGACTGCAAGAACTCGAGGGCGAGTTCTTCTCAAGTGAGGGGGAATGATGCGGACAAGGTTCAAGGTCGAGAGATGTAGTTTGTGGTTTAACTACGGTGTAACCCAAAGCCTTGATTACGCCGAAGATCTATGTTTAATTTTATGTTTTCGAGTCAGATGTCAAAGCTACGTCATAGCTTGTAACCCAACTACGCCGTAGCTCATGTCAAGTTTTAGTTTTCCATTTTGTTGTCCAACTACGTCGTAGCTTGATTCTCAACTACGCCGTAGTTATGAGTCGGGTCAGTTTTAGGTTTTTTATTTTAAGTCGGTTCTAGAATATTCTAGTTAACTTGTTCCCCAAGTTTGGCTTCCCTATAAATATAGGGCTTGGGTTTATTGTTATTATTCAGAGAATCATTAAAAAATGTTTATTTTAGAGTCTTTACTCTTGTTTTGGGTTTTATTCCCGCAAGGTGCGCCTTGGTTATCACCCTTAGATTAGGGTTAATCTAAATTCGCTTCTGCATCCTACGTCACTGCACTAGTGAATTTTCGTTTACTAGAAATGATCTGAAAATGAGAACCCCAAACGCATCCATACTCGAGAGCTAGATATCCCATGGCAGCACTGGCTTTGAGTGACGAGAAGACAATATCTTTTGTAAGAAGATGATGAAGGCCAGAATCCGAGAGTAGAGGCTTGAACTGTTAGTCTAGTAGCACATTCTTGACCGATATGTTTTGATGAATCATTGCTGGTTTGTTTAGTTTGCTCCCATGTAAGTACTCTATGCCTGCTCAGGTAAAACCCGAAAGGGTCAGTCTAGCAGTTAAAAATTAACACATGTGAAATACATAAACAGAGCACTAAAGATTACAATTTCTAAACATTCTGGGTAAAATAGGTATAAAAAATAAAACAGGTCAAACATCGCATTTGAATGCTCCTAAAGATTATATACCGAAAACTAAATGCTAAAAAATAATTTTAATTGTGTAGTTTTTCTAATCCTAACTGATATATCAATAACTGCTT
Source organism: Chrysanthemum seticuspe (assembly GCA_019973895.1). Lineage (NCBI taxonomy): Eukaryota > Viridiplantae > Streptophyta > Magnoliopsida > Asterales > Asteraceae > Chrysanthemum > Chrysanthemum seticuspe. Next base: position 253,123,599 of record BPTQ01000003.1, on the reverse strand, counting down.
AAAAATATATAGAATTCAAAAGATATTTACTAAATAAGGTGTTGATGGGTCAACCCAACCCGAAAATGTTTTTATCTTTTACCCAACCCGCCCTTTATATACCAGAATTTGGCAGGTTCTTTGTGAAACAAGTTCTTACCTTTGACGATACCATTGATGATGGAAGCCCGGGTGGACCAGTCAAGAACATGATCGCCATCCTTCATGTCAAGATACCATAACAGGTTACCATTAGGTACAAAATCATAAATACGAAAGCACTCGCCACGCCCTTTAGAACAACAAAAGCCTCTCAACCTTACTAAATTCTCATGTCTGAGGGACGTTAAAATATTCAGCCCCTTTAAAAACTCGGATTCCGCAGACTTGCAGCTGCTTTGTATAATGCTTTTTATAGCAAAAATGGTTCCATCTCTCAACATACCCTTGTGAATGGCCGAAAACACACTCTTGCCCACCAAATTTCTAGGAGCAAAGTATTGCGTGGCTGACTCTATCTCTTCCAGATTAAACCTAAAACTTCTCATTATGTCTTGAGAGACCCCGCCAAATCACCGACCCTCGGCTAATGGGTCCCACCCATTAGGGTACTCGAGGTTGATTAGAGGTGACCCATTTTTTCTACATGCGTCATTTGACTTTAGCTGGTCAATGGGTCCATTAGAATGGTCAAACTTATTGCTGCGTTTTTCTGATCTGTTTAAAAAATGTGAAACTGCTAAGAAACCAATGACTGATAATCCTACGATTGCTACTACCAATCTAACAATAATAGAAGCTTGTGGGGTTTTTGATGAACGTGAGCAGCGTGCGTCACTACATTTTAACTTCAAATCGGCTGTTTCTGGAATGGCTTTTGTTGGTACGCCGTTTGGATTCAGCTGATCCAAAGCACTGCAAGTTCTTAACGGTGCAAATTCAACTCCGCATAGTCCCAGGTTGTTTCCATTTTGGAATCCTCCAGCTAATCTCTTTAAAGATGTTGCTTCGTGTTTTTGTTCGTAACCTTATCACTTTTCATCATGGAAGGTGATAACCCACCAAATCAACCACTTCTCATCAACCCACCACCAAATAACCCACCAAGAGGTCGTACTCTTGGTGAATACTCTAGACCGAGCCATCAAGGCTATAGGAACACCATTGAGCTCCCCGATCAAGCTCATACTACGGTCCTGCGATCCGACACCATCCGGTTGGTGCAAAACGGATGTACATTCCATGGACTTCGTTCCGAAGATCCTAATCAGCATCTCAAGGACTTCCTTAAATTTTTGACTCCATCGACCTTGATACTACCACTCGGGAGACCACGCGCTTGCGTCTCTTCTAATTCTCTCTACGGGACCAAGCTAGTAATTGGCTTGAGCGACTTTTCGCCGGATCCATCTCAAGTTGGGATGATTTCACCACTCGTTTCCTCGCCCAATTTTTCCCACCGGGGAGAACTACCAAACTAAGGAATGACATCTTGATGTTCTAACAACGTCAAGGCAAAACACTCTACGAGGCATGGACTCGATTCAAGGACTTGCTCCATAAAGTCCCTCATCACGGCATCGATCTTTGGCTTCAAGTCCAAATCTTTTACGATCATGTTAATCCCTTCACTCGACAAACCATTGATTATGCCGCCGGTGGAAGACTAAGTAAACTCAATGTTGAAGCATGTTGGAAAGTCATCGAAGAATTAGCACAATACGAGGAAGAAGGATGGGAAGATCCAGTACTCCCTGAAGGAAATAGTTTGGATTCCCAAGAACAACTATGTTTTTGCTTCCCATAAAATCACGACAAGATGAATTCGAGGACATAATGTTGACATTTGTCAACAACCAAGAGAAGGAAATAAAATGCCTCGAAGCTCACATGAGAAAAACACACTACCTTTCTTGGAGCTAGCTCACAACTTCATGATGAAACTCCGTGAAGAAATCGCAAGGAATGATGTACCTAGAAAAATCGAAAAGGTATATGCGATATCGGAGCTCATGAGTATGATTCCTGAGCCCTCTTCAATTCCAATAAATGAGGCAATCCCCCTCAAGGACTCACAAATTTATAAGAACTCGTGTCTCTATGCTCCTTGCATAAAAGAAACATTTTCTATGGACGTGTTCATTGGAAGGGTGCAAGTTTCGCTTCTCGACTTCCATGACATAAGGAAACATTCTTTTTGTTTTAAACCAGGGTCGAAAGGTCCTCACCCCCAACACTCTAATATTCCTAGAATCCCTGTTAAAAGATAATTTAACATGTTTGTTGCTCACCGTTGTGGAGATTGCAAGTGGATTGACAAAATGAAAACCAAAAACTTTGTCAAAAATAGTAACAAGATTTTTGATCCGGGCGGGTTCATAAAAATAGCCTCTTTTGCAAAAATTTGGGCGTGACGCCGTCACCACGCAAAGGGTGATATTGTCACTAAGTGAGATCAGACAGATAAAAACACCACCCATCTCTTTCATTCTCTACCCTACACATTTTATCCGCCCCACACTTCACCAATACGAATTATCCAAGTCAATTTCACCACTTTGCATCATCAATCTCTACAAGGTAAGTAATTTTCATTGATCTTTGTCTACTCAATTGCTTTATTCCTTGTTCAATTTTGATTTCTCCTTTGATCCTAAACCCTCCCAATTAATTTGATTAATGCTAAATGTTGCCTATGAATCTTGTTAATTAGGCTTTAGATTAGGCGAATGGTAGTGTTGTCATGTGAGTTTGATTTTGCGAGAAGCCTTAGGTGGCTTAGGGACTAAACCACCTTACCATTGCACCCTTTTTGCTGCAGCAGGGGTGTTTGGGTTAAGGGTTATGGTTAAAAACCTGGATTTTTACTTCGCAAATGTCGAATTTGAAAATTTCTAGGTGGGACGCCATCAGAACCTTCTGATGTCGTTCAGCTGCTTGATTACTACTCATTTTGTTCTCGATTTTTGATTCCCTATTTCAGAAAATGAGCAAGAGATCTAGGAGAACCAGAGGCAATCTTCCGGCACCCAAGAGAGTGTTGCTGACATTGTTTTGGGTTGGGGAGTGTTTGATACGGAAGCACCCCAAACTCGCTATAACGAATTACTCCACCAGACTATTGACTCTGGGGCAGTTTTGGACTGGAATTTTCTCAATGAAAATGATCTTGCAAGGGATTTCAGAAACAACATTAGGAGGGATAAATTTACTGACCCTTAATGGGAGAGATTGTTTCGCATTCGTGAGCCCGTTTATAGTGAGTTGGTACATGAGTTTCACGCTTCTTATTCTATGAATGTTCTTGCTTGTCGGGGAAGTATAGATGCTCAGGGGATTCGGTTTAGATTGGGTGTAGTTTGGAGGAGTATGTATGTTCTAGAGTTTGGTTGGAGAATAGGGTTGTATTTTGATAGGGACGCTGAGAGCCATGTATTTAGAGCTAGCTTGGGCGCTTCATTGGCCACTAGAAAAGATATGTGGGGGGTTCAGTTCTGGAACACATTGGCCAACAGGGAGTACATGACTTGGAGTACCCTTGCCTCCCAGATCCGAGACCCGCGAACGAGGCTCAAGCATCGCTGCATTGCCTTCACCATAGCGGGGCGCAAAGACACGACTCATCGTGTCACTTTACTGGATCTGTTCTATCTTTATTGCATGTTTGTTGAGGATGTGTACAGCAACATCACGTTCTGGTTGGCTGACTATTTGAGGAGTGCTAGTGGTATGAGGCAGGCGGATAGGGTTTATGGTGGTATGTTCGTCACCAAGTTGGCTGAGTCCTATAACATTCTGAGCGGGAAGGTTCCTATGTACCTCAATGTTGTGTCAGAGCCTAAGGTTGTTAGAGCTAAATCCTTGTAGGCCATTGAGATCATCATGGACATTGGAGGCGCATACGCATGGTACCGCCCTCGGCCCGCAACACAGGATGATGATGATGATGATGATAAAGAGCAGCCGATGCAGCAGTACCAGCAGGGGGATGGAGCAGGTGGCTCAGCTGACGCCTACAGACACATGTCCAGTGGGCACTGGCAGGCCCACCATGGAGCGTGGATGGGCAGGATGGATACGTGGATGGCTCAGCAGGACCAGCGGGCCAACTGGACATATGATCACACCGTTCGACAAATGCAGTATGATGAGTGTCTAAATACTCATCATTTTGTACCGTTTAGAATGCCAAAAACATCTGAAAACACTCAGAAATGCATCAAAATGATAAAAATATCACAAATAAGTGTTTTATGTGTTTTAAATGCAAAAATATCAAAATCAGATGAAAAACGTATCAAGTTTGCATAATTGGCAGTTTTAGTCCCCCAAGTTTCAAAAGTTGTCAAATATAGTCCCTGGAATCCAAAAATATAGAGTTTTATCATTCAAGGTCCCTGAAATATTCTAAGTTGTCAAAAATGGTCCTTGAATGAATCTTTGGTCAAATGGCAGAAAAGGTCCCTCAACTTTACAAAAGTGTCAAAAAATAGTCCTTGGATATTTAAAAATGTAAAATAATCAAATATGGTCCTTGTACTATTAAAGTTTGTCAAGTTTGGTCCTTGTGATAACTTTGGAGAAATTACAGTTTCAGTCCTTGAAGTTTGCAGAATTTACAAGATTAGTCCTTGTGTATTAAAAAACCAAACGGACCCTTTCTTTGTTATTAACCCAGCCAAAACCCTTTGACCCCCTGTCATTATCCCTGTGACCCCCCATTTTGACCCCAGCCTTATTAATATCAAAAAGTCAAATAAAGTCAAACGCGCTCAAAACCACACCTACTGTACATCCTCCTCTCCCAAACCTGCAATCCAGAAACCAGTGGTTTTACCACCACTTTTCCACCTTTCCACCTGTCTTTCCACTTGTATACCCACTCCCCTCCACCTCCACAATCCCCCAAACTTCTTTAAATGCATAAACCTGCTCATGACTTTTTTGACGCCAAAACACCAAATGGATGGTTCTGATGATTTTGACCAATCCAATGGTTGGAATGAGGTGGGATATGTTCAGAGATGTCGACAAAGCTGAATATGATCATTATAAAGCAAGGAAGAAGCAATGTGAAGAGATATCTAGTATTTTAATTTAGCTTATGTCGTTTTAATTAAATTTCAAATTCCAGTGTATGTCTAAGCTTTTAAGCTCTGTAATTCAAGTCATTAGTGTGCAATAAAGCTCTTGTTAACATCAATTTCAAGTTTCCAGTTTTATTTCAAGTTTGTGCAATTTTCAAATTCAAAAATCTCAACAGGTTCGAATGTTATTTTTGGTTGTTGTCTTGGATTTATAAGCTTATATAAGCTCATTATATAGCCTTTGAGAGCTATTAGAAGTTTAGAACCTTAATAACTCAGTTTAGATTCAAAAAGAAAAAATTCCCAAAAATACAAAAAAATTAGTCAAAAATTAAAAAGGAATGAAAATGAAGATGGAAGCTGAAGCAGGGTAAAATATGGATTGCTGTTGGGTTATAAGCTTTGTGGAAAGCTATTAGGGGTGTTCTCAGTTCTCATTTCTCATTTTTGTGCCTAAACACAATTTGTAAGCCATTTCATTGAAACTTGCAATTCCTAGTATAAATGTTTAACTATTGTTAATTCTGGTTTAATCCTATCTTATTGTAGTTAATCAAAGATAATTAATAGATTTCTTAGCTTAAAAACTTGTTTTAATGTTTAAAAGTTCAAAACAGTTTATAAAAGGAGTGTTTGGATTTACTTAGTAAACTGTGTTAAGAGGCTTGTTTTGTTGTTATTTGTTGTTGTTCTAAGTCACATTAGGACCTAATAACTCAGTTCAACTAATAAAACTAGTGCTCATTTTATAAAAAGTCAACATCTCTTTTAAATCTCACCTTGTGGTTCACTGTTAGGAATTTGGATTGTCAAATTCATCCCACAAGCTTAAAAGTTGTTACTACAGCTCTAAATAATCTCATTTTACCTTATTATAACATATTCAGTCTATAGAATCAAACCTAAGTTCATAAAAGTCAAAATATTAGTGTAATTAAAAAAGTCAAAATTTTCTAGAAGCAGTTTTTGAATAAACTTTACAATTTTACTGTGACCTTACCATTAAGATTTAGTCTATATGCTTTTGGGATATTAAAGTTTAGCTGCTTAACTAAATTAGAAAAATATTAGTTAACTTTTAATCAGCTTATAAAGTGCTTATTACTTAGCTTCTTTTGAGTCCTTATTTAGAAAAGTGCCCTGTGCACAGTGTTGCTAGCCTATTTCTCAAGCTCTCACAGAGCTTATTAGTGAGCTTCAGCTTGTGAATTTTGTTTTTCTTAAAAGCCCACCTAGCTGTGTCTCTATTCCAGTTCTTACTTTCCATTTTGCAGCTTATCTAATAAGCCTGCCATTAGCTTTTTGTTTAATCCATTTCATACAGTACAAAGTTCATCTAGTGTTTATAAGTTATTTCATAAGCTCCTCATAAGCTCACCAGTGAATTCCACTGTGAAAGCTTTAGCTTTTTGGATAGCTTATTTGGTTAACTTGTTAGTCCCAGTGTGTATTTTAATTTCCTAGCTTATTTAAGTACTTAAAAATAAGCTAGAAAGTACCTAGAAAACCCAAAAGTTCCCTGTGCAAACAGATAAGTTTATGCTTATTTGGATTTTGATAAGTGCTTATTTCTAGTCATTGTGCTTTTTCAGTCATAACATTAGCTTATTATAAGCTGCTTAGCTTATTTTTAGTTACCCTTTGCTTATTTTTAGCTTATAAGCCATTTTGGCTTAAACTTGTGCTTATTCCAATTTTTGCCCACTGTTAAGCAATAATAAGCTCAATCTGAGCTTATTAGTGGTTTTTAGAAAAAGTTGTAGTTTTATAATTTGCTTATTTCAGTGTGCTTAATAAGTTTGTAAAAGAAAAAATCCAAAAAGAAAATATTTTGCAAAAAGCCATTGCTGGGATTCGAACCCTGGCCACCCAGCTCACCACACACACACATCACCAACTGCCCTTGGGTCTTTGACTGGTTATGGTTTGCAACATTTAATATATAACCCTTCTTGTCTATTTAAGCTTATACGTATTATTTAGCTTATTTCTAGCTTATTTAAATAAGCTATCACCTCTTTTGTATTTTTCTTAGCTTTGTATTAGTATAAAGTATTTTACTAAAAAGTTTCAGATTTTTCTTAATAGTTTTAGTATTTTTAATCATTTAATTAGTATAAAATAGTATTTAATTCATAATAAAAAATATAAAAGTCAAAAAAATATAAATCTTTTTTCTAAAAATTTCTTTTGTCATATAGTAAGTAAGAAAATTGTTTTTACACTCGTAGGACTTTTATTTCAAAAAATTTACGTTTTTTCTTGCGCACTCGCGTAATTTTTATACATAACGCACGTTTTCATTTTAAGTCACGTTTTTAGATAATTTAAGTTTAAGTTTTAATTAAAATAGTTTATTTAAGTTATTTTGTTTTATAAATCACAAAAACATCACTTTAAAAATAGTGATAGCGTTTATTTAATATATTTTAGCTTTTTAATTTTCTTTAATTTGCATTTAAGCCCCTGTAATTTACAAAACTTTTTCTTTAGGTATAAATATTCCAAAATCCTTACTGATCATTATCCTTAGTGATCATTCGACATCTGAATTTGTTCAAACACCATTCATCCTCCGTGGGACTTAACGACCTGTGGAAACAATATACTCTCCAGATCTTAATTGCATTTGGTTCTAGATTGTTTGGACTTTTATTACGGTTGACCATTCACAAGTGGTTAGCTTGTGTGATAAAACCTGACTGTTTGGGAGTCAATCAAATTTTGTTTAATTTAGCTTATGTCTTTTTAATTTAATTTGCATTTAAGCCCCTGTAATTTACAAAACTTTTTCTTTAGGTATAAAGCGATACGATTTGGATAAACAAGACGATACCAAAAATATTGTCCAAAAGAGATTTTAAGAATTTTACAACAACTCGGGCATCATTTGTAGGTAAAGCTTTCGCTTCAACCCATTTTGACAAATAGTCAACAACCACAAGTATGTATTTGTTTCCTCGAGATGATGGAAATGGCCCCATAAAGTCAATGCCCCAGATGTCAAAGATCTCACAAACTTGAATGGCATTTTGCGGCATTTCATTTCTTTGAGAGATATTTCCGTGACGTTGACAAGCGTCACAGGTTTTGATAAAATCGTGGGCATCCTTATAAATTGTGGGCCAATAAAACCCGGAATCAAACACCTTTTTGGCGGTGTAGTTTGGACTATGATGGCCCCCGGTGGGTCCAACATGGCAAGCTTTGAGAATGTCAATAGCTTCTTGTACATAAACACACCGTCGGATGACTTGATCCGCACAGATTTTGAATAAGTAGTGGTCGTCCCAGAAGTAATGTTTAACATCCTTGAAGAATTTGTTCTTCTGTTGGGTCGACATCCCTTTCACTATGAAGTTACCCGCATGGTAATTTGTAAAGTCAGCAAACCATGGGGTGGTAGAGTTTCCACGAAAAGAAACCGCATTGAGTGTCTCGAGAGGAAATGTTTCATTTATTTCCTTTTTCTCGAAAACATCTTGGTGAGGGTTTTCTAGACGGGACAAATGATCAGCAGGCAGGTTCTCAGCTCCTTTTTTTATCACGTATAATGATATCAAATTCTTGCAGGAGGAGAACCCAACGAAGCAATCTCGGCTTTGCATCTTGTTTTGCAAAGAGATATTTGAGAGCCGAGTGATCCGTATACACCACACATTTGGTCAAGATTAAGTATGGCCGAAACTTCTCAAACGCATACACCACGGCTAGTAGCTCTTTTTCTGTGGTGGTGTAATGAGTTTGAGCTTCAGTCATAGTCTTACTTGCGTAGTGGATAGGCTGAAAATGCTTGCTTCTACGTTGCCCTAGGACTGCACCGATAGCAAAATCACTTGCATCGCACATGAGCTCAAAAGGCAAGTCCCAGTCGGGAGCAACGAGAATGGGTGCTTCTGTAAGCTTTTTCTTTAATGTTTCAAAAGCTTTGATGCACTCAGGTGAGAAGATAAAAGGAGCATCTTTTTCAAGAAGATGGGTCATAGGCCGGGCGATTTTAGAAAAATCTTGTATGAATCTGCGATAGAAACCGGCATGACCTTAAAAACTCCTAATACCTTTGACGGTAGTAGGATGAGGCAATTTAGCAATAACATCGACTTTTGCTCTATCGACCTCAATCCCATTTTTTGAAATCTTATGGCCAAGGACTATGCCTTCTTTGACCATAAAGTGGCTCTTCTCCCAATTTAGACAAAGATTGGTGTCTTCACATCTTTGAAGCATTTTTTCTAAATGGGAGAGACATGTTTGAAATGAGTCCCCAATGACCGAGAAGTCATCCATAAACACCTCCATTGTTTCCCCGATCATGTCGTGGAATATGGCCATCATACATCGTTGGAACGTGCCAGGAGCATTACATAGGCCAAAAGGCATACGTCTGTAGGCAAAAGTTCCGTATGGGCAGGTGAATGTAGTCTTCTCTTGATCCTGTGGATCAATGGGAATCTGAAAATACCCCAAGAAACCATCAAGGAAACAATAGTACTCGTTTCCTGCTAATCTCTCAAGCATTTGGTCCATGAAGGGTAGAGGAAAATGGTCTTTACGGGTGGCGTCATTCAACTTACGATAGTCAATACACACACGCCATCCCGTAACCAGCCGAGTTGGAATTAACTCGTTATCTTCATTTGTGACAACAGTTATGCCACCCTTTTTAGGAACACAATGAATTGGGCTAACCCAAGGACTATCTGAGATCGGGTAAATTAATCCTGCATCAAGAAGTTTGATAACCTCCTGTTTGATAACATCATGGATTTTAGGATTCACCCTTCTCTGATGTTGAACTGCTGGTTTAAAGTCATCCTCCATCAAGATTTTGTGAGTACAAAATTCAGGGTTGATACCCTTAATGTCGGAGAGTTTCCAAGCAATTGCTTGCTTGTGTGACTTCAAGACCTTTATGAGAGCAGTCTTTTCATCTTTACTCAAATCTCGAGCAATAATGACAGGTAATTTATCATCACCTTCAAGAAATGCATACTCGAGATGAGGTGGTAAGTCCTTAAGTTCGACTTCAGGAAATTCTTCAGTTTTCTCAACTGACTTGACTTCCTTGTTATGAAGCTCGACGGGAGGGAGTGACGATGGATCATCATTAAGCAACTTCTCAATGAGAAGTATGTCCCCCTCAATGTCGATGGGAGCGTGATCAATTTCCCATGGAACAGAATCACTAGACAAGTATGCTTCAATCTCTTCTAAGATGAAGTCACTTTCCTCAAACGGAGTGAGAGAAGGAGTAGAATTAGCAATGATGGGTTGAGATGAATGAGTGAGATTATCACTCGAAGAATTATGATCATAACCAAGAACTTCTTGAGAGTACTCTTCAGAAGCAACATCAATGATATCTATTTGGTTAACCGACTCAGAATCATAGTTTGCGGAGTACCTCGAAGTTTGATCAAGGTTAAAGGTGACAGCTTCATTACCTACACGTAATGTGATTTCTCGCTCAAATACATCAATGAGAGCACGGGCCGTTCTCGGGAATCCTCGTCCAACAATGAGAGGAACCCGATGATCGGCATCAAAATCAACAACCACAAAGTCAGCTGGAAAATGGAACTTTCCTACTTTCACAAATACGTCCTCGGCAATGCCAAGAGGACGGGATATTGTACAATCTGCAAGCTCGAGAGTCATGCATGTAGGAGTAAGGTCCGCAAGAGAAAGTTTCTTCCATACTGAATAAGGCATCAGATTGATGCTTGCACCAAGATCTGCTAAGGCAAAGCATTCAACCATTTCTGGAAATACACAAGGTAAGAGAAATTTTCCAGGATCTCCAAGCTTTTCTGGAAGCTTCTTCAGGATAACCGCAGAGCATTTCTCGTTCAGAGGAGTTTTAGCCATTTCAAACAGCTTTTCCTTGTTGCTTAACATGTGTTTGAGAGTTGATGCAAACTTGGGCATCAGCATGATAGCATCCGCAAAGCTTATGTCAAAATGTAGTTCTTGGAAAATTTAAAAAAATTTGTCCATTTGATGACTGGCTTTTTCGCGGAGCTTTTGCTCATTCAAACGTGATGGGTAAGGAATAGAAGTTTTGGATTTGGTATTTTCAACGGGAGCTACAGGAGGTTCAAAAACAACTCCTGGATTGGATTTGGGTTTCTGGACAACTTGAGGATGGACTTCGTTGGTACCTCCGTTATTAGTAGGAAGTTCCTTGTCCTTTGTTGCCTGAGGTTCACTTTCCACTACCTTCGGGAGAGAAGAAGAAGAGGTAGTAGGAATAGCGGGTCCATTGTATGAAACACCACTTCTGGTTGTGATCGCCTTTGCATCGCCCCTCGGGTTAGCGATCGTGTTGCTCGGAAGTTTTCCTGAGCCCGAGGGTTGATCATTTAAAGACTTCTTTAGATCAGCTATCTGACTGACCAACAACCTGTTCATTTCATCTTGGGATTTCATGAATTGCTTCAATAACTCATCAGATGATGGTACTGGAGGATGTGTAGGGAAATTTTGAGGTCGTATGTTTTGATTATGACCTTGTTGTTGAAAATTCCCTTGGTTAGGATTCACATTTCCCTGAAATTGATTCCCTCGATTGAAATTGTTTTGATTAAGGTTCCCTTGATGTTGGAAACCTTGATTTGGTCCGGGATAGAAATTACCTTGGTTTTGATAACCTTGGTTCATTCTAGGTTGGTTCTGATTCCGGTTTTGTATGTTAGGATTCTGGTTAAAACCGGGTGGTGCCTGATAAGTATTAGCACGGTAGTTTAGTTCATTTTTAGGACGGTATTGATTACCTCCCTGATTTGAAGTACCGGCTATAGCATTGGCTTCAAACGGACTACCATCGGTGGCAATACAGTTGTAGTATGCATGAGGGCCACCACAAGTAACACAGACCTCGACTTTCTTCACTTCACCATGTGATGGTGTTTGTGTGAAAGTAACTTTCTTTTGGTTAGCAAGAACCAAAGCCTAAACAATATCCGTGAGTTTGTCAATCTTAGCATCGGTGCTAGATGTACTCACGGGAGATGAAGTAGAAGGTCCTGCATTAGACTGAGTCTGATATGTCTTTGTTCGGAAAGGGCGGACCTGGGACTTGTTTTCTATGATTTGCAAGGCTTCTTTTGTGGTCTTGCTCAGGAAATTACCTCCCGCGGAGGCATTTAGAGAGTCTTGGTCAGCTTGTCTCAGACCATTGTAGAAAGTATCCATTTGCATTAACTCGGTAAAACCATGATGCGGACACTTGCGGAGCAACTCTTTGTAACGATCCCATGCCTCACCGAATGATTCATCAAATCTTTGAGAAAATTTCATTATCTCATTCTTAAGACTTGTAGTTCGGGATGGAGGATAGAATTCGTTAACAAACTTGGTGACTAAATCTTCCCATGTCTCAATGGAACGAGGGGGTTGTTTCTCAAGCCAATTCCGGGCTTGTCCCTCTAGAGAAAATGAGAACAGAAGAAGCTTAATTGCTTCATGTGGGACATTCTTGTATTTGATGGTAGATGCAATCTTGTTAAACCATCGAATATTTGCATGAGGATCATCCCGCTCAAGACCATAGAATTGGCTTTGGGTTACAAGATTAAGCAACCCGGTTTTGAGCTCAAAGGTATCAGCCACGATGGCTGGGACAATAATGGCATCTCCGTAACCCTTGATGGGTGCTTGGAGAAGTTCATTCATCGGTTTGTCTTCTGCCATTACGACAGGGGGTGGTTGTGCTAGACGTTCCTCAGTCACGGCTGAAGGAGCAGAACGTCCTCTACGTCTACGAGGAATATTTGCAAGCTCAGAAAGTGGACTTGTAGAACTGGAAGAACGAGTGCGCATGCACTAAGTATAAAAATCAGTTTTCAAAACAAATGCGAGGCAAAACGACAAGTGAACTTAAACCACAGTACTTGTCCATGCGTGATCATCTCGACCCTCATCTGCAGATCGATCCATTCCCTGGGCGAGAGGAGGATTACCCGCCTTATGGGTACGCTGGCCACATTCCCCTAGGCTATGACTACCGCTATGGACCTCCCGATCAGTGCTTTATGTGTTTGTTGATGGTTTGTTTATGAACAATTATGGTTGGATGTTGGTTAAGACAATTTAGTTTAGGTTTGTAATAGCTTAGTATTATCTTAACTCAGTTGGTGATGTGGTGACTTTGAACAATTTATTATGTATATATATGTTTGTGATGTGGTTTATTTATTTCTGGTTTGGTTGTTTTATTTTTATGTTATATATATATATATATATATATATATATATATATATATATATATATATATATATATATATATATATATATATATATATATATATAGAGTTAGGATCAAATAAAAATAAAAATTAAAATAAGAATGATAAGAAGAAACCACAACCACTCATTTCAGATGCATCTACAAAAATGGATGCATCTCCCCTTAAAATTCTCCTCCCTATTTGAAATGTGTGGCTAGAAATCCTTCTTATTTTTCTCATTTTAGTTTTTCTTCCTATTAGATCCCTTCCCTATATATATATATATATATATATATATATATATATATATATTTCCTTCGTTTTTGTTTATTCTCATGTTTGATTTTGTGAAAATGCTTTATTTTGTCTTTAACCTCGTCTTAATTAAATATAAATGTATTTTACAAAAAGATAAGTGTAGGGAAGATCACATACGTTTTTGAAGAATATGAACATGAGAATTACAATTAGTGAAATTGATATATATGTGTGTTTGTTAGAGTCAAATGCTTGTATCGAGTCATAATGGATGTTTTGCAGGAATGTTTCCATGTTTTAAAGATGTAAACTTTCCAGAATTTTTTGAGGTTTTAAAGATGTAATTTTTCCAGAAAAACGCAGCAAACCAGTTTCTGTCAGGACAACCTGACGGCGTCAGGATTAAAGCCTGAAGACGTCAGGCTATGCAGAAATAGTTTATCATTTTTTCGTTTTCTGCGCTACTTATAAATTTTTGGAAATTCCCATGTCTTAATTTTCTAGAAAAACTGCAAATATCCATTCCATAAGCATTATATCTTACTTGCTTTCTAGTGTAGTTGTGTCATATATAGTTTTACCGCTGATTTTACGGGAATGTTATAAGTGTGCAGGTTATATTTGGCAAGAAGAAGAAACACAAAATTGGATGGAACTTATCACTTATGAATTCTTCTTGAAAAAGAATTTAACCGCAACTTCATACGGATCCTGCCGAGCTAATCAGGGGAGTACTAGTTTCTTTTCCTTACTTACCTTCTTTTATCATAACTTTGATACTTTCGGGGAACATTGAGGCCAATGTTCAGTTTAAGTGTAGGGAGGGAGAATAAAACGGAAACTTAGAAACTATTCACTCACTTGATTATCTGTCTTGTCCTTGGTAATTTGGTTAATAAATTATGAGAAATATTCGTTATGGAAATTTTAGCACCAAATTAAAAAAAAAAAATTTATGACATTTACGAGCTAAACTTTAGTCTTAATAAAGCATCTCATGGATAGAAACTATATGACTAGCACAAAAACCTTTTACCACTCAAATTCCACCCAACAAATGTGAGGTTTGCCCCTAGATCTTTAGGAATAAAAGCATTCACCTTTAATGCTTAGAGAGTGTACCGGTAGTATAATAAATTCTAAAACTTGTTTTGTGATGCATTCCGAGATCGCTAGTGAGACTACACTTGTGTAGTTAGGAATAACTAAATGAAAAGAGGCATTAGGATAACCCTTGTTTGAAGCCTGTATTATAATTACATCTTCCACATCGCTTGAGTAATTACCCCATACCCTTGCGATGTACTCATATTTAGTACACGATACCCCTAGTTAACCCCTTAGAGCCTATCATTTTTGCGGTTCTCGTGATGTTTCAGTTTTCCGGAATATCAATGAAAAGCATTGTTTACAATCCACCCCTAAATGTACACCCAAATCGCCTTAGTCTACCTTGTATGCACTCATCTTTAGTGCATAATTGTTATCATTACTAAACCTTTAGTTCAAATATCTAGTTACTTGCATGGTTGCTAAGTCGAGTCATATATTTTGTACACAGTTTTGGAACGAGTGAGACTCATGGGTAAAAGTAATATTTTATGGAGTAACGGGAAAGAACGATAAATTCAAATTCCCTTTGTCTACGTAATTAAATGCTCCAAGTGTTTTGATCTTTTCAAATCGGGTCAATTAGTGTTAGAGAAATAAAAAATCAGGTGTAGGGATGCTCCTATAAATCCCTTATATTTTGATGTTATCGTAGAGGATGGTAGAGTAAAAATGTATGAAAAAAATTAAGAAAAAACATACGGGCAACCATCCTACATTTATATCTATATTTATGTCTTTAAATTTATGTTTGTTTTGTTTCAAGTTATCTAGAGTTTAGTGAGTCGAGTCTTGGCTTAGCAACGCCATGCTTTTCATGCTTGTAACATAAGATTTTTGACTTGCCACCACTAAATATCCCCTATCCAACAAAACCCTTTGTTTCCCTACCGTAAGCCTAACATTACAAACCTTGTGAAAACCTCTTAGATAGTTGTTCCTAGGTGCTTACGCCAAAGAGGTGGAGGTTTGATCTAGTCTCAAGCTTATGGTAATCTATGTACTATGTCAGGTAATGAGTGTTTATCTTCCATTTCCAGTTATTATATTTCATATAAACCCAAGAGATGAGAGAATCCAAACACCACTTGTGAGGTGCTAGTGTATAATTTCCGTACTTGTTATGACTATTGCGGTGCTTTTACTTGCTATGAATTATTTTAAACCAATGTTTCATGCCCCCTAACTTATAAATTGATTGGCCAAAAGCACATTTGCTTGAGGACAAGAAAATACCAAGTGTAGGGATATTTGATAAGAATTTAAAACGTATACTTTTAGGGGGTCATTTAAGCCCTACAATCGACCAATTTTATATCCGTTACTGCTTAATTTCGTTCATTTTCACTTTTTAGGTCTTTTGGAAGCAAAATGCTGGAATGAAGCATATTTGAACGAAAATGAGCAAATACATGAAGAAAATGGCAAGTCAAGATCGAAGCCACTCAAAGCTGATCAACAGTACCTGACGGCGTCCCAATTAAAGGGCGACGCCGTCCCTCTATGAAGACTTGATCAAAACATGCATGTGACGGCTCAGTGGAAATTCTGGTCACATAACCTGACGGCGTCACACTTTAATATTGGAGGGCGTCACTCACAGTTTTCAACTCAGACGGCCCAAATCTAGAATCAAGACGACGTCCCAACTGAAGACCTACGACGTCACTCCGTCCCATCTATGACTTAGCCCAGACGAAACCCTAATGATGGCGAGCTGACGGCGTCCTATGCAAAAGGTGACGCCGTCGCAGTTGTAAATCTATATATAGAATTCGATTTTTCTGTATTTTGAGAGGTAGACTTTTGGAGAAAAAACCCTAAATCGTTTGTAGTCCGAATTGGACAGTATCTTAGGGTCTCATACCATATTTTACATATCGAGATAAGTATTTTAATCAAAAGTAACATTATGTCTATCCAAAATTCGATTGATTGTGTGTATGCTTGCTTGTTTACCATGTCTAGCTAAATTTCTTGTGTGTTTGCTTAGATCTATGATACCTAGTTATTGATTATTGTTAGGTTGTTTCTTATCTTAATTGTAAATTGGATTAGGAGTGCAACTAGGCATCATTCGTTGTATTTAATGCTTGAGTATGCTTTATGATGATGTGGTCTATGGATGAAATAGCTTAGGCTTGCCGACTTCGTAGGTCACATACGAGATATAACCTCAAAGAACTAGGGGGCACGCATACCCTACGACCTTAGGAATACAACGCGTTAAGATAAGGTGTGACAATTCAACCGACTAATAAAAGATAACTAGGGAGTAATAGTATCTAGGTAAACTCATTTTTAATCATCATACGAGCACACTTCAATTAGACATAAACTACCCGTAGTAATTAGATAATTAGATAAGTAGAGTAATCGGTAGAAGTACCACCCCCCAAAACCAATTGCCCCGAGATTTTAGCTTAGCTTTCTAAAAAACCATAAAAAAGATAAAAAAGAATCATCCTCAACCCCCACCTTCTCGTCATATATTTCTTACTAGCATTCTTATTCCCCTATAGAACGATATCAATCCCCGAGGCTTACCTAATACTACACTACAACGATTAGGTTCACTGCCTAGGAGGTTGAAAAACTTGCTCGACGAAAAGGAAGTTTCCTTCACCCCGAACGTGCCTTCCGCGCGCATCATAGTCCGTATGTTTTTTCTCTCTCTTTTTTTTCTTTTTTCTTTTCTTGTTATTTTTTTCGATTTTTTTTTTTCGTTTTTTTATACACTTTTGTCATACCATCCGCAAAATAATACATCAAAGGGACTTATGGTTGCATCCCTCCACTTGAACTTTTAAATAAATAGAAACTTAACAAATGACCCGAATTGCGAGGATCAAAACACGTGGAGTACTAAAACATTTACGTAGATAATGGGGTAATAAATTTAACGTTCTTCCCCATTAATCCATAACAACTAGTACTAAACCCATGAGTCTCAATCATCCCAAAACTGTATACACAAGATATGACTCGACTTAGCAACTATGTAACCAACTAGACAATTAACTAAGGGTTCAACAAATAACAATAATGCACTAAAAAATGAGTGCATGCAAGAAAGGCTAAGACAATTTGAGTGTAAGTTTGTAACATTTGGGGGTGGATTTCAAGTAATGCTCTTCATTAATATTCCGGAATCCACCAAAATATCACGAGAACCGCGAAAAGAATAGGCTCAGATGGGTTAACTAGGGGTATCATGCACTAAAAATAAGTAGATAGCAAGGATGTGAGGTAATTACTTAACCAATGTAGCCAATGTAATTATAATAAACAAGTTTAAAACAAGGGTTATCCTAATGCCTCTTATCATTTAGTTAATCCTAATCACACAAATGAGATATCACTAGCGATTTCGGAATGCATCACTAAAGCAAGTTCTAGAATCTATATATAATACAAGTACACTCATAAGCATTATAGGTGAATGTTTTTATCTTATATATATAAAGGCGAACCTCACATTTTGAGGGTGAAATTTGAGTAGTAGGGTTTTTGTTCTAGCTTTATAACTCATATCCATAAGACGCTTTATTAAGACTAAAGTTTCACTCGTAAATGCCATACAAAATTTTAAATTTTGTGCTAAAATTACCTTTACAAGTAATTCTTTCGGTTTATTACACAATTACTCGAAAACAAGACAAATAACAAATGAGTGATTAGTTTTTAAGGTGTCCACTTTTTCCTCCATACATTTAAATTGAACATTGTCCCCAATGTTCTTAAAAAGTACAAAAATTTCGATAACGAAAAAATAAAAGAGATAAGAGAAACTAATACTCCCCTGGTTTAGCTCGGTATGGACGATAAACGGACCTATGGTCAAATCTTCCTCCAAGATAATAATATTGTCCAATAATATGTCTCTTGTCTAATATAACCTATAATTAATAAGAAAACAAACACAAAACCTCGCATAAAGTCGATGATAAACACTATACTTGTTGTCTTAACTTGAAAATGTGAAACACGAATTTTAAGTGAAGAACCGTCGGTATATATATTACTTAGTCGATATAAGAATACACCATTAAAGGCTATTTTTATAAACATTGTTAATGAACAAGATGTTATGCATGCGCTTCGCAGCGAGTATAAAAACATTTGTTTGTTAGTTACGAAATATAACTTAAACTAACAATAATATTTTTTTCTCAGTAACAAGAATAGCGTCAGAAAGTTGCCAAATGCATAGAAAAAATAGATTTTATTCATTGGGTTTTGCTAATACGTGTACATTGGGTACATGTTTAGCTCTTTACATATGAAAGGTTTAAATTAATTAATATCAAACTTTTGTGTAATCAAGGTAATTTTAAAGTTTAATTAATATTTATTAAATTTGTTTGTTTTATTTAAAATGAAATTTTATGTTCATTAATTGTACATTACGGTATGTCCAGTAAACACACATTAGCAAAACCCGATAGCAGTCATAGCACATATTCACTTTTCTCTTAGATTAAATTATAATATCAAAACAATCATCAATTAAGTTTTTTTTTTTTTTTTTTTTTTTTTTTTTTTTTTTTTTTTTTCTCTAAATTTAATATCTTTTAATTTGTTTAAGTTGACAAGGAAAAAAATTGTTGAATTTACTGTTAGCTATGTCTTCCTATTAAGTTTTACAGTATTCTAATTTCTGACTGAAGTTTTATTTACCTAAAACGAAGTACAATTGAAAATTAAGTTTTATATATAAAGTACGATTAATAATCGACGTTTTATTTAGTACGATTAATAATCAACATTTTATTTAAATGGCATCATTCAGTTTCATACAAGGTACGATTAATAATAATCGACGTTTTATATGTATATATACAGTTGAAAAATCATATGAAATGCTAATATCAAATATGAGTGGATTCTTTAACTTTAACTTTAATTTTTATTTGTTTATTCTAGAAGTAACCATGAGCTTGAATTAATTGGTGTTTTTATACTCGTACATGACAGTTGTTTTTTATGGATAGAGGGGAAATTTCCAAATTGCCAACGTGACAGCTTGGAAAATATGCATGCGTTTACCTTTTCAAAACACGAAATCCACTTGTTTATAAACCACAAAAGGAAATTGCTCACTCACTCTCCAGGCACCTCCCTAGAATATCACCACTCGAACCATCATGGTCACACCTATATATATGTCGAGACTTCATTCTCGGTTCGAAAATTGTATTCTTGCAAAACATTGATAACCGACAACGCTGACTGACTAATGGAAATCACCATAATATCAGCTCAAGGACTCAAGAAAACCTCAACTTTGTCATCACTTTTTTCTAATCACCTAAGACCTTTTATCACCTTATCTACCACCCCACCCTCCTCCTTACACGACCCGAGCCACGTGTACACTACACGTGTGGACCGTGAAGGAGGAGTGAATCCATCATGGGGTGATAAGTTTGATCTTTCCAAAGTTGTTGATAAAAGTTTCTTCTATAATAAGAATTCATGCATATACTTACAATTGTATACAAATAGGGCATTGTTGGGTCCTAGGTTTCTAGGGTGGTGTGGGATTCCTGCTAGGGATATTGTCGATGGGTTTTCGCAAGTTGGGACTGCGAGGCAGTTGAGTTATAGGCTGAGGAAAAAAGATGGTTCTAGGGGTCATGGTTTTGTTAATGTGGTGGTGAAGCTGGAGAGTTCCATTTTCGAGGGACCGAAGAGAGTCGAGCATGATGTGAGACGGTTGCCTGAGATGAGTTATGGTCGGGTGGCCATTGGGATTCCTGTTAAAATGTCGTCTGAGGTTGGTGGTCGAGGGAGTTTAGTAACGTAAACAAATTAAACCGTACCAAACGATTTTTTTTTTTTTTTTTTTTTTTTTTTTTTTTTTTTTTT